>JAUMHQ010000081.1:18457517-18467698 GCA_032361165.1 Enteromius paludinosus
AGGGCAAACAGGAAGGAAGACAGGAAGACATAAACTGAAACTAACACCATGAAAACGAAACTAAACCAAGAATACAACAGACATGAACGTAACATATATATATATATATATACACATAATACAAATTTCTGTAAATATTTGTGAATATATAAATATATTCTGTTAATATTTTTTTTTAAATATATCTTGTACAGTATGTGTGTGTATTTACATATCCATAGTAAATATACACAGTTTACACATGTATATTACATTTAAAAAATTATTTTGGAGGATTAATCATGATTAATCGTTCAGAATGCAATGAAAAATGCTTATTAAACTTTCTCAAATATTCTTTTTTTACTGAGCTTGTTGCAGTTCACTCTGGAGATGTCCTATCTGTGAAGAATCAATGTGATGCTGACCATATCTAAAGGCCTGCAAATATGACAACGCTGCTCATTTTTAAACAATTAATGAAAGAAAAAAAATGCAATACAGTAAATATCCAATAATTATGGTTATTGAAATTCCAATGAATGTCCATCATGATTTACATTATTATAATACATTTACATGATTAAATTTTTAATACGTGTTTTTTTTATTTATTAACAAACAGCAATTTCGACCTAATTATTTCAGACAATGACAATTTATAATTTATTAAATGTGTTTATATAGTTGCATACAAATATATATATACATATTTTTTATTATTATTTTTTTTTTCATAAAAATTTTGTATTTTCCGGTTGTCCATGATCATATTAACACTGATTTTGAATGCCTCTTTGATTTCAATATTCATCCAGACTTCATTAAATGTTCCATCAAATGAAAGCAGACGAGTGATCATGTGACTCTTTCTTGCTATCTCTGCTGTTCGGATCATATTGCAAATATTGCAAATTCCTGGCTTATTCAAATATGGCTTAATAAATTGCGCTCAATGAACACAACAGCGATACACGCAGCCCTAATCCAAAGCAGCTGACCCAAGCTCATATATACTGCACTCAGCGCAGGGTGGCTGGCGAGCCCATCTGACGGGTGGAGTGTGCTGAGGTGGGGTGATTTCAGGACAGGCAGTGAGCAGGACACCCTCGGGGCTCAGGACCTCAAGAAGAAGGATCTGGCCCTCATCAGGCCAATCAGAGTTGACCTCATGTGAAAGGCGGGCATGCCTTCTGCCATGGCAATTAATGCCAATCACAGCCTGGACCAATCAAACGCATCCATCTACCTGGACACGCTGATGGGCCTGTGGCGTGTTTGTGTGCTCAATATTCACGAGCAGGCATGTGTTTCAGAGACCAGAGAAAAAAAAGACAGAGACATGTGCATGAAAAAAAGATTTCTATCTAAAGCTGAAATAAAATACAGTTCAGTAACTTTAATGTTAATACATTATGAAATAAGGCAGCTCTTAAGGCAATAATATTCAGTAACTGTGTAAACTAAAATGAATCTGATTTCACTTTAAAACAGCATTATAGAAGAAAACAGTGACATAATTTAGTTCAGGGTCGATTCAGTTAAAATTCCTCAGTTATGAAAAGAATCATGATTAAACTATAAAGCAGATCTATAGAAGGCATTAGTGTCATTATTGAGCTCAATTCAGTCCAAGTTTTGTTCTCTTCCGACAGTTCCAGTGTTGTCGAGCTGATAATAATACTGAATATTAATATTCATCTGAATCTGCTTGTCACTGCTGAAAGTTTGCGGTGTGTTTGTGGCCCATGTATGTTTTCTGGCCCCAGGAACACAGATTGGCTCCGGCGCCTGCAGGGCCATACGGACGAAGAGTAAGTGATCCAAACACAGGCAGAAAGGTCAGTCTTCACGTCTTTCCTCCCACTGTACGAGTCCTGCAGCCAACGCCAATAACCCAAACACAGCCCTGTTGATGTCTGTTTCCATGGAGACTCGCGCATCTCCAAACCTCACGTTAACAAGTACATAAACACACACACACACTGCTGATTTGGGGATTGTCGAATCAGTCGACGAGACATGTATTTGGCGAAGGTCAGCGTGGAGCTGAAGGAAGCGGAGAAGAAAAGATTTGTGGGAAGGCAAAAATCCGTGAGGCAAAAAACAGCATCTGTCATTTTATCAGCGCCGAGCCGCTGGCGGGCGTAATGTCATATGACATATCCATCCGACAGCTAGCACACGGATACCTCCATACATCTTTTCAGACGATTTCTGACTGCGTACACGTGTTTGGAGCGGAGAGAGACAAGCCTGCAGCCTCCTCACCAACACAACGCTCATGACAATTCGCCAGTGGCAACACACACACACACACACACACACACACACACGCTGACACTGACCAGTAACGAGTGAATCAGACCTCATTTACACAACATGTGTGCTCAGATACATGAAACTGATTCATTATGCTGCTGAATCTGATTTTAGCTCATAATGATCTGGTTTAAATTAAAATAAAAGAACCGTATGATTTTCAGAACATAGAGTTTAGAAAGAGGACATGATAACCAAAACCATATTAAAATATAGTTGGTCAGTTGATTCTATATAAATAAATCATTCAATCATCAAGGAAACAATGAGTTAAATTGCGTATTATTTATGAAAATGTAAAAAAAAAAATGTAAACAAACATAAAATATAATAATAATAAAGATTTAAATCTGCTGAGAGACTCAATATGGCATCTTATAAAACAAAAATAAATCTAAAGCAAACAAAATCTTATAAATAATTTGAATTAATAAATTAATAAAAATATTACATTTATGTAAAAATATGTTAAGAGACTGAATATGTCTTACAATGCCTTATAATGAAATAATGATGTCTTACAATATTTTATAAATTTAAATTAAATTAAATTAAATTAAAAACAATAAAAAAAATTGGATATACATTTTTAGAGGTTCAATATGATGTCTTATAATTAGTAAAATATATTTAAATATTTATTCTAAATAGATAAATTAAATCTCGGAATATAAGTCTTTTAAATAAATACATTCAAATCTCTTAAGATACACAACGTGACATCTTACAATAAAAACTAAAAATCATATTGAGGATTTGATATCACAAAATAATAAAATAAAGATTTTTTTAAACAACTTTACAACAACTTTAATTGTAAAAAATATTAAGACTAAAATGTTTTGATAGATTTTTTTTTTTATAATCCAAAAGCAGGATTTATTTCTAAACCAATAACTGAAAAGTTCAAAAGGCTGGGAAGATTTTAGAGTTTTGTCTTCCTGTCTGCTGTCTATGAACTTCTGACCTTCTCTACGTATCTACTGAACTCATTTGGCATCTCAGTTCTTCTTTTGAGCTTTTTACATTTATATTCCTCCATCCAGATTTCAGAGCATGTCGATTCTAGAACCGAGATCAAACCGATATCATGTCGTCACTTTTATTTATTAAATGATCCACAGCGGTCACAGGCTGTGTAACTACTTCATCTCATGCCATGCTCTGCGTGAAGCTTTCGGACTAGGCCAGATCAGCTCCCGCTTTGCTGAATTTACTTTGGGTTAATAATGTATGTTTTGCACTCGTGCCGTCTCGGACTCTCTAATTGTTTCACAGCTGGAAGAAAGCTGAAGGTAGCCATCTTCAGCTGGATTCTGCTGAGCAGCGTCTTTTCTCTGAGTGTTTTTGAGTGGCGTGAAGCACAAGCCCCTGATGCTGGAGCCAATATTGGACTTGGCTGCGGTTTCACCTCAGGGCTACAGGTTAATGGTCCACTTTGCCAGACACACACACACACACATTACCAGTACTGCTATCTCAGCAAACACACCAACAGAAGACGGCTGAATATGAAGTGGTAGATGAAATCAGAGGGAAACACAGATGGAAGTGCTGTTAAAGACCGAAAGAACAAACTGATGAAATCTGACAGCGGGACAATGAGCTGTTTATGTGGGGTCGACTGAAATTAGTTTGACCAGTGAGAGAGAGAGAAGACCAAGAGAATAAATAAGTCAATTATTTAAAATTTTTTATAAATAAAGTAATCCATAAAGTACATGATAAATGTTATATGTGTGTGTTATATAAAATAAAAAATTCAAGGATATAATGTCACTTATTTTGCGGGTAAATTCAAGAATCTCACAAAAAAAAAAAAATGTTTTATCAATTTAAAAAATAAATGCATTGTGATATTATTTTCATGACAAATCCCTACATTTTCTTCAAAAATTGTCAGACTTTTTATTTTATATATAGATATATATATAGATATATATAGAGAGAGTGAGAGAGAGAATAAATACTTTTTTTTATCTATGTAATATATAGAATGTGAGATAAGTAAATTATTATAAGTAATTTTTTATTTAATTATACATTTTTTCTTTAAAAGAAAATAAAGGGTATTTTGCATTGTCATATTTTTTTCATGATAAATATGTAAATTTTCTATCTAAATTCCATACATATATAAAAATTAGAATTTGGAAAGAAATTATACATATGATACAATATTACAACAAAAAAATTCTACATATTTTCTAAAATTAAACATGTTAAAACAATATATTAAATATATTAAAATATTAGTAAATAATTATATAAAAATATTTATACACACACACATATATGATAAGTAAAATAAAAGATATTTTGCATTGAAATTTTATTTTCATGACAATTTTTTTCCCCCAAATTCTCTATTTTTCGTTGCAAACAAAAATGCTGCATAGGGTAAAAAAAAGGTCCTTAAGCAGGCATGATGTTTTTATGCAAAATATACTCATTTTGATGTGAATATAGACCTGGGCATGTATTTAACCGAAAAGGGAACTTTCAAAGGAGGGATAAAGCAGACGAACACTAATGCTGACCATCATTCGGAGTCTGAGAATGACTTCAGACACGATGACTGGTGCTTTTCCATTAGGACCTCAGCGCTCTCTCGCTCCGGCTGTCATCAGGAGTGTGGGAGAGCAGAGGAGAGCAGAGGCCCTCCCATCATGTCAGAGCAACTGAGGCCGAGCCAAGAGCCAAAGCTTTCCCACATGTCTACCTCCACACGCTCAGAGCGGAGCACCAGCCTCGCCGCAGGGCCCGAAGCCTCTCGCTCTCCGCTCCACACCGGCAACGGCCATTAATTAAAACCAGAAATTCCCTCTCACTTTTCTTCTCCTCCTCCTTCGCCAGGAGAAAAGGCCGATGAGGACATTTTGAAAGAGTTAGCAGATGTCGAGTGATTGGCCCGAGGCGTTTTCGACATCGCCCGAGTGATGTATTTGATGTGGAGTTTATTCAGCTCCAATAAACGTATAAAGAATTACAATAATAATTCACAGATGTATATTGCGCGGATTATACGCACAGCCCTCGCTTTGAACCGCGCCACGGCAGCCAAGATTAACAAAGGCAGGAGAAAAGGATGAGGAGGGCTTTGTTTTTCAGCTTTCTGCTAATCAAAGGGTCAGAGAGGCTCGAGAGAACCGATGTTATTTGTGCGCTTTACACGTCTTCGTAAGATTCACTTTTACTGATCTGCTGGAAGAATCTGTTTGATTGCTTTTATGGTTTTGTTCTGAAGCTTGAAAAATAGGGAACATGGTAAACTTTGCAAATGATAATTGCAGTCCCTTCACTTGAGAGAGAGAGAAATATAGAATTAAAAATGTAAATACATATAATACATATAAATGTTATGTATAAATGTAACATTTAATTTAATTTTATTTTATTTTATGTAATTTAATTTAATTTAATTTAATTTAATTTTAATTTAATTTAATTTTATATAATTTAATTTCTATGGAGATTCATATAAATGTTTATATATGTATGTGTGTGTGTGCTTTTTATATTAAATACAAAATGTTTATAATTCTTATTAAAATAAATGTATTACGCACACACATTTCACAAGCTCATATCAATTGAGAGACAATATATATTTATACTTACAAATATATATTTTTCACACCACAGGGCTATTTAAAGTAGACTAATAGAAGGAAAAACTACCAAGGTAATACTGTGCTACTATATAGCCCAAAAATAAAAGGCTGAATGTGCATTTCATTAGACATCATGAAAAAGCTGTAATAACACATACTAAGTCGTCTCATTTCTGTTGCTGTATTAGATTTTATGTAGCATAAATACTGGAAAAGAGAAACAAGGAGAGAGAGAGAGAGTTGTGCTGGTATGATCTTGATGAAAAATGGCAGAATTACATTCAAAACAAACAACTGCAATTCGCCGCCCAACTAAAGAGCAACAAATCTCAAAAATGGCGGGCCGGTAAGCATCTTAATGCCCGACATAAAACACGAGGAGAAACACGGCCTGGCAATGCATAGCAACTGCAGAATTTCAGTCAAGGAGAAAGAAGGCGAAGGAAAAAAAAAAACACCTTATTACTTCTAACTCCTGCAAGCCATTTTGGTCTCCAAAGGTTTCAGAGCGCCCGAGGCGCAGTGTCTGCAGTGTTTCGGGAAATGACTTGCCTTTGCACGAACACGGCTATGTTCTGCAGCAGCCGTGCTCTCAGCATCCCCTCTCTCTCGCTCCTTAACCCTTTCCTGCCTCGCGCCTCTGACTCACAGACAGACGTTTCGCTTCACACCCACACAAACGGCGTCTTGTTTGGCTACTTAAGCATGTGAAAACAAACATGGCGATGAGGAGGTCATGCTCGACGGACAGCGGAGAAAGAGAGAGAGATGTGCAGGTTTGTCTGCTCACCCACTCGAGTCGAGCATCGCAAACTCGTTGACACAACACATAATTAAAACATCTCGCTGGAGGTCAGGAATTTTGTAATTAGCAGACAGAGCTGCGATCGCGAGTCGGAGCGGCCGCGGGTTCCAGATGAAAGCCGGTTTCTACCTCTCAGAGAGGGTCAGCCGTGCTAAACGCCCGGAAACTTTGCTGGCAAACAAAACTTTCCTTTGCGAGAGGAAATTTGCAGCTTTCAGAGCCTGGGAGAGAAACAAACGCGTTAGGCGCCGAACAAAAGGGGCTAATTAGCAGCCATTATTTTTCTAGAAAACACAAGTCGAAATAGAGCAGGAGCTATAATTAACTGGAAGTTCGTAGTGGGGGGAGATCAGAAAGCCCCGCTCCTCTCAGAACCGGCTGACTATTTGTTCCCATAAACAGAGCAGTTGTCTAGAAACAAACTCTTCTGAGCAGAACGTGACTGAAGGGTTGCGTGAAGATAAACAGGGCGACGCGACCCAAACACATGTGCTATTTTCCACGGCGCTGACCCTGATCTCCTCTGACTCAATGTAGAAAAACGTACAGGCCATTAAAGCGAGGCGTCTACCGAAGCGTCACTTGTGGAACTTTAAAAAGTGGCGCATTAAAAATTCAAAGCGTTTCACGTATAAAACGAACCCAATTAGAGTACTCAGCGTAATGAGTATCAAGTCTAAACGCTCGTCCTCGGGAACATCCCGCTAATGAGGACTTGTTGGTTTTGCCGTCTTAAACGCCGTGGTAGGGAGTCGCTTTTAAAATTTCATTTGGATTTGGAAATCGTAGGTGGAGCTAGAGATAATTGCGAAAGCTGTCGCAGGAGGTTCCCAAACGCCACTTTTTGATGTCTTTGTGAAACTAGAACTACGGCAAGAAAACATTTTAACCCAAGAACCTCCGACGAGGCACAAAGGGTGACCTGACAGAAGGAAAACATCTTTAATAAGGTCGTTACCGAACAGCGCTGCACGGAGGAGTTATTTTTGAACGTGAACGCGGGGGAATCAAACTTTCTTTTAACGCTACTGTGGCGACCGAGGCCCCTACATCAAGGACGACGATCGACCCAGAGCTGTCAAATCCTCAAGAAGCTCGACAAAGACGCTAAACATCTCACTCCGACTGAATAAAGCATGCGCACGCAGCGCGGAGAGATCATGAACATTTCAAAAAGCTTCAGAAGAGCCGAAGCATTTGCCCTCCACGAGTCCCGCGACTATTCAAGTACGTTTGTGTACCTACTGGGACGGAAGTCTGGATTCTTCAGGTCTTCGGGCTTCTCAAACTTTGTTATTGATGCAATAACAGTCGTGTTTAATATGATTGTGTCCCAGAAAAGAATAAAGCTCCACACTGATGTTTCCCAGTGCACTGAACTCTCTGTAGAGTCTATAGAGCGTCATGCTACAGTCGCCGGTGGTGTGTTGTGTGCAGGTCAAGTCTTTAATACAATGCTTAAAGCGCAACTTTGACCCCGTTTGCTGCAGTAGGAAATCTGCATGACAAAAATCATGCATTGTTCCAGACTAATTGACTGTTGAATAATGTGAATATAAGACTGTACTGTTGTGATCAAAGCTGAATTTTAAGCACCATTACTCCAGTCTTCAATGTCACACCATCCCTCTAATATGTTGATTTGCTACTCAATGAACATTGCTGGTTTCTATCAATGTTGAAATACTACCATTTAAAAATTGGGGGTAAATAAGCTTTAAAAAGCATTTTTTTAAGTCGTTTATCGCTTACATGGGCAGTTCATGCATTGGACCTTCTTTTTCAATATTTGAGTGCAATGAAGATGACTCCAAATTAAGTCTGTGAGTAGATATACACATCAAACTCCCTGTGTTAAGCAGCTATTTGAAACCCAAAATCCATTGCTAAGCTGAAAGCAAGGCCTGTTTCATCACAGAAGGCCGGCGGGCTCGCCTCCTACCAGCATCCAATCCAACTTCCTTTGTATGTATGTATGTGCAAACCTTATCTACATATTGACTTGGTTTGAATCTACACTCTTGCAGTGATAATTGCACAGGTTTGCAAGAGGAAGTGCTCAAATCTTCCTGTACCTGAGGCGGGAGGTTGGGCAGGGGAAGCCCATCGGCATTGTGGGAAAACACCTAGAGCGCCATCTGATATCCAAACAGCTTCACAACACAAACACACACACACACTGCAAACGAACTAACACACGAATATACACGTGCAATCATACTAAAAAAGAGAAAAGTTTCGACAGATTGTGCTGCAATAAAACAAAAAATAGCAAGAATAAAACATGACTGTGTGCCCAGAAAGAAAATACACAGAGAAACATGAGCCAGCGAAGCTGCTTGTGCCCAGACCACCCATAAGAGACATGTCAATCATGTAGGTGTGTTCATACACAATCAATGCCGTGTAATTATGAGCATATGCGTATGATGGCATGCAGACTATTTACTATGCATGCATGATATTCTTACTAAATTGTTTGTTTATGCACTACATATTTAATTGCGGATGCTTGTTTCATGGTATTTAAGGTGAGTTAAAACTAATTCAAATGCACAGCATACGGTAAACTAAAGCATATAATTAAACCTTAAACTACAGGAGAGCATTTAATATGATGCATTCTAACTAAAATATAAATTAACCAATTATACTGCATTTAAAGAAACAAATTGTACTTTTTGTTTTATAATATTCCTATTCTTAAATGCAGAGAAACTATAAATCACATGTAAATTAGATTTGGGGCGGGGCAATTAGTCTGACTGACCAATAGCACACAGGGGGAGTGGTCAAAAAAACAGTTTGATAACAGTAATTATTTTGTAACTGGAGCACTATAGCTTTAAAACACTTGTAGCCTAAGATTAATGTTTTTAATTAATCGTATCTAAATGAACATTTTTGCATGTAAAATATGTTTTTAGAAAAGAAGAAACATCTATAAAAGAGTTGAACTTTGATTTATCAGCTACTGCATACAAATATTTATTATCGGTTAGAGGCAGAACTTAGTGAAACAAATAGGTGCATTCCAAGTATTTACATCCATTCAGATGTAGCCCTCCATCACAGCGACCTGAACACGTGATGAACAGTCTGAGACTGCAGTGAGGGAAATATCAGATCTCCTTCAAAACGAGATCTCAGAGAGTATCACTCAACTGTGTTCATTACGGCTCGGAATACATAATTTATGGATTGTTTAAAAATACATGTCTGAATTCATCAGACAGCAATATGACAGATGTAGAAAGCAGAACTTGAGCACGAGCGACTGTGATTGGGGCTGGTGCGGAAAATAAGAACGCATGAATGCCGGTTTGATGGCGTAGCACGCTTTATAATTACCATCTGCAGGTTTCAGTCAGCGTCTCACACACACACACACACACACACACACACACAAACATAAAGAAACAAAAACAAGCAATTCGACATGCTTATTTGAATTCATCCAT
>JAUMHQ010000081.1:18472779-18486194 GCA_032361165.1 Enteromius paludinosus
TAGACACCTCAGTTCTTTTGCGCCAAAGGGAAACACACTGACGTCACATACGGGGCACGAGGCTATATTGCGCATGTCATGAACCGTCGAACCGTGCAACGTATGCATGCACCGAACCGAGACAAGCGAACCGAACGGTTCGGTGTTTTTTTCATGAACCGTGCCATCCCTAATAAACACACATATATTATGCAAAATATATATTTATATTGGATACAATTATTTATGATTAATCATTCGACAGCACTAATTATTAACTATATTAATGATTATAAAATGCAATACAACAACTACTATAATGATGTATTTAAATATTTCAGAAACCTTAATAATATAATTTCTATATATGGTCATTTGAATGTGACAGTTCAAATATTTATAATGTTACAAATTACTACTATTTCAAATAAATGTTTTTTAGCTGTCTATTCATCAAAGAATCCTAAAAAAAATAGCATTGATAATAATCAGAAATGTTTATTGAGCAGCAAATCAGGATTGAAGATTGGTGTAATGATGCTGAAAATTCAGCTTTGATCACAGAAATAAATTACATTTATAGAATATATTTATAGAATGAATACATATAGAATGGAACAAGTTCATTCAGATTACCTAACTCTTCTAAAACATAAAGTTAGTGTAAAATATAAAATATATATATATATATATATATATATATATATTTAGATTTTGGGGTGAAATGTCTCCCGGACATGTTCCTGGCAGGTTTTGTTCACACCCACCTTGTGTTAATGCTAATCTCTGGTTCAAAGCGGGATAGATGATGTATTCCCAGACAAGCGTGGGACGGGAGAGGGAATGTATCAGCAGGATATCCCATCATCCCTGACCAGCAGCGTCTAGTTTTGGCTTGGGTTGCTGTAGCGTCTCCATGGCAAAACTGCAGTAAAATTCATTCTTCAAAAACTTAATTATGTCTAGATTAACAAGGGAGGTAATTAATTTCTTTAAGATGAGTATCTGTACCAGCCCTCAGGCTCAACTTTGTTGTCAAAACTGTATATTTAACCATTTTTTAGTGCAAAGTTTCATTGGCAGCAACATGGAGATTACCAAATTTTACATAAATATGGAGATATTCATGTGAAGACTTTATTATCAGTTAAGACTTGTGCTTATGCATATATACATATATATATATGCACAAATCTGCAGTGATATATGAGATATATAACATGTATTTATATATTAATATAAATATGTACACCTTAATACACGTAAATATTTTCGAAATACATGCTGTGTGTTTATGCATTCATACACACATAATAAAGTGCAGTTTAATCACATTCAAAATAAAGTTTTTTGTTTACATGATATATGTGTGTGTACTGTGTATATGCATTATGTATAGATAGAGACATATATATGTAATATATTTCTAAATAATATATATTATATAAATATACATACATTCATGTAAATACATGTTAATATTTTCTAAATATATCTATAATAAATATACTCAGTATGCACACATATATTATCTAAACAAAAACTTTTATTTCGGATGTGATTAATCACATTTTTTATTATTATTTTAATTTACACTCTTAAAAATAAAGCCTACAAAATGTTATTTCACAGCAATGCCATAGAAGAAACTTTTGGGGGGTTCCCCTAAAAAACCTTTCACTGAGCAGTTCCTAAAATAACCTTTTTATCACATATTAATAATCTAAAAAAACTTTTTGGTAATAGTTCTTTGCGGATCCAAAAAGACTCAAGAAGAGAGAAATGTCATCTCTTTAATCTTTCAACCATCCTGTTGCGTGGTTTTTCATCTTGGCATAATGCAAGACGCAAAATATCTTATTAAACCTGATGTAGCTGACCCGTCCAAACTGCCACAGGCAGGATCCAGAGCACTATTGTCCAGACTTTTCCGTAGGCCAGTTGCCACACTGCTCTACAGAGCCAGAGGGAAAACTGTGGCACTAAATGGCCTTTTCCAAGGTGATGTATAGCGCTTTCAACTCAACTCCGATCCCTCTTGGGTTGCACGGAAAACCACTAAGGGCCTTTTAAACGGATGTGAGGTATTTTAAACCTTTAAACGAACGCAGCCAGGAAACAAACGAGACAAAATCTACCGCTTCGTGAACATGAATGATAATATGTACACAGAACAGTTTGTTCATCTAACCGGAATATATGACTCGTGGCAAAGAGTTTGGGAAGTGACAGAAGCGTCAGTGAATAATTCAGCACCGATGGTTTTCATTTGGTGTGATTATTCCTGAATATTGTTTATTTGGAGCTGACTGCTGGTTTACGGCTGATGGATTCACATGGATGAGGTGGGTGTGGTGCAGCTGGCAGGAACAAACTCATGCACTAAAAACGAATCAACAAAACCCATCAGAATGAAATGAGTCATGTAAGGAAGTTATCTGTGACCTGGTCTGACAGGCGTGCGTGTTGGCACAGGTCATTGTGTGTGGAAAGCCAACACACAGACCTTCCTTCATGGAGTCTCAGATCATTGACCCGCACGAACCCTCAAACGGATGTAAAGCGCACATGTCGACGCACTCTGTGTATATTACTATCTTTTAGCGGTTACTGAAATCACAGTCCAGTCAAAGAAGCGCATGCATTATCTGTCGTCGCTGTGCGTGAAATAGTAATTGTACTGTTGTTTGCAAAAGCCTCACAAACATTTGCAGACCGAAGCAAACAAACACGCCAAACGTGAATCATGAGGTGGGATCAGATGTGACATCCTTCAATATGAATTTGTCTGGTTTCAATTTAAAACGTAATTATGCATTTGATCACTTTCTCTAAAAACAAGAAGGCATGTTCTGTGCACCTCTGTCTGTCTTTTACAGTAATAGATAGATTTATATTCGCCATCATATTGATTGGTTAATGGCTACAATGACTATATATAGCCATGTTTTATTGCAATTCAAATGAGGCAAAAACATCTCCTAATAAACTGCAATTAGAAAGCACTGTATACTGAATAAACGCTGGGGTCAAACACAGACTCCAGCGGCTCTTGTGACTGGGTCCCTGCAGCCGGTTCTTCAGAAGGGCTACGAAACCAAACGGCTCGCCAAGCAGACGTCAAAACACACACACACACACAGACAACACACCCGTGGCCTTCCTGTTTGTCTGGCTAAAAGATCTGCCCGCGTTTACTCAGGCTGGGAAAGATGGGCGGAGAGGAAAAAGACAAGCACAAGCAGCCGAAGACACAGAAAGGCTGGATGGAAGGAAAGACCGCTCACTCCAAGTTGGGATTGATTTACTTCAT
Source organism: Enteromius paludinosus (assembly GCA_032361165.1). Taxonomy (NCBI): domain Eukaryota; kingdom Metazoa; phylum Chordata; class Actinopteri; order Cypriniformes; family Cyprinidae; genus Enteromius; species Enteromius paludinosus. The sequence continues at coordinate 18,476,072 of JAUMHQ010000081.1, forward strand.
TAACCAAGATTACAAGTTTAACTTACAAACCAGAGGTCAAAAATTCTCATTAACAAGAGGACCGTGGAGAACCGCGGGGCTTGGAGACCATTCTTATTACTGACTACACATTTCAATCTGTCTTTGATGTTCATGTCTGCTTTTCTCTCTTTCTACCATCCAATTTTTTGGCAAGGAGGTTGATTTTAATTGTAGCTATAGAACAAGAGCAGCGTTTGCCTGTAAGCCTGCCTGCACATCTGTAGTGAGAGCATTTTTAGTGATACTGGGCGCAGTCCATCGCCCCGGGCGCATTTTAATGGTTCCACCCCCCCCTTTCATTCCCGGCTCGGATTGTTTTCCACGTGATTCCTGTTAATTTAGCTGGAGGAAAGGGCATCAGTTTTCCTTGTTCTTTTCCCCTCTCTTTCTCTCTCTCTCTCGCTCGCAGTCTTTTCCTACTTCTGGCTTTTTCTACCAACCCTAAACGAAAAAGGTGACATATATAAAAAATACACCTCGATCTTCCTGTTTTGGCCTGTTTTGGGATCCTTTACTTCACAGAAATAATTAGCGGTATTTGCAGTGGCAAGCATCGCTATTACTCATATCAAGGATTAAAACGAGAATTAGTCCTGGCAAACACCTAGTAACGCCCTTACAACCACCCAGTATACTCTAGAAACAGCTTGGCAACCACCCAAGCACCTAGCAATACCCTAGTGATCACCCTGGATACGGAAACATTCTGGCAACCCAGCAACAGCCTGGAAATCACCCAAAATGCCCTAAAACCCATCAATGCCTTAGCAACCACCCAAAATGCACTAGACACAATGGAAATCACCCAAAATGCCATAAAACCCATCAATGCCTTAGCAATTTAGTGACTTCCCAAACACATAACAATGCACTACAACCACATGGACTACCTTAGAAACTCCTTGGAAACCCCCTAAACACCCTAGGGTATTTTAAGCAACCACCCAAACACATAGTGATGTACTGTACCAAAAATACCATTCAAACACCCTAAAAACCACCTAAACACCCATCAACATCCTAGCAACCACCAAAAGTTGCCCTAAAGACACCTTGGCAACCACCCATAATGCCCTAGAAACACCTTTGCAACCACCCAAATAATTAACACTGTATCACAACCACCCAGAATGCCCTAGAAGCAACATAGCAACTTCCCAAACTCCTACCAATGCCCTGGATACCATGGAAACACCATAGTAACCACCTAAAATACCCTAGTAACACATTGGCAACCTCCCAAACACCCAGCAATGCCCTACCAACGACCCAGAATGTCCTAGAAACAACATAACAACCTCCCAAACCCATAGCAATGCCCTAGTGCCTACCCAGAATACCCTAGAAACACCATAGCAACTACCCAAATGCCCTAGCAAGCACCTAGAATTCACTAAAAATGCCATGCATCATGGCAATGATTTTTGCACAGTAAGCAGCACAAAACAAATAGCTGCAATTGTGGTCTTTATTACTGGGTGACATTCAGAAATATTTATATTTTACATACTTCCTTTTTATTTATTTTATCGAAATTTATTTCTAATGTTTTACTATTAGCTAACAAAAACAACGCTGGTAGAGTTTTCTGCATGCAAATATAGAGGTGAACTCAAGTTGCTTTAAATAAAAATGTCTTCATATAATGATATGAATATTATGATATTTTGCTGTAATTTGTAATCCCACACAGATCCATAGTGGCCTTACAAGGCAGGTCAAAGCGAAACACATGCTGAACTGTTACGTATCGTCAAGGAAATGACATCACCTGCTTGTCATGTTGTCAGTGGCTCATTTCCTGCACCTGTGAATTTAACCCCACTCACTCACTCACTCACTCAAACTCATTTACACGTCCTTTTTTCTCTTTCTCGCTCCGTTTCACGTCCCACACAGTGTCTTTGTGCTAAACTTCAAACGCTCCTGTGTGCCCTGACAGCAAAAGGAAAGAGTTTGTTACTGCAGCTCCTGCCTGAGCAATGACCCCAAGCGAGGGCCAGTTAGGGGCCCCTGTCTCCCTCTCTCTAATCTATCCCTAGCAGCGCTGTAAGGCCTCTTTGTTTGCGCTCTCCGGCTCAGGATGGAGACAGACTTTACGCTCAACATGGGCTATCAGGTTCAGCCCCACGGCAATCTGCTGCCTGGCCAGACGAGAGCAGAGGAGGGGTGAAGGAGGAGGAAGAAACACCCACAGCCGGCCCGCCACCAGCGCTACCTGATTTCAGTCACACACACGCTCTGACGGGGCCTTTCAGGGTAACCCATAGGACAAAAACATCACAAATGAGATCTCTGTGAAGGAGCAGTTCACTCGAAAATGAAGAAATCCTCATGTCGATCCAAAACCGTATGACTTTCTTTCTTCTTTGAAACATGAAAAGAGAAGTCGTGAGGAATGTTATAGTGACGAGGGGCTGACAAAATTCAAAAAGGACAAAAACTGCCATTAAATTATCATCAAACTATCGTGTATGACCCCAGCACAAACCCCTTGTGCAGCAAGACGTCTCGAAATATGCTCAGGTTGACCAAGTCTGCAATCAACAGACATTAAATTCTCCCATATCAAATGCACATACTATGATGTATTACATCAGTAAAACAGTATTCAGTAAGATAAAATTGACATCTAATTTACTCTAAATTCCAGTTATATTTTAATAAAAGATTAAGATGACAAACATATTCTCATCTATATAATCGCTTTGCTCAATCTTACTTTTTGACAACTATTACATGTTTTAGTTTTTTTTTTTTACTTTTTTTGAATGGTTTATATTTTAAATCCTTTAAAAAAAAAAATCTGCTTATATTTTATTTTAATTACATTTTTATCTTATTTATTTTAGTACATTAAGTTAAACTAAATGAAAACGAGAAATGTCTTAAATACATACACTCAAATAAAGGTACCTAAAAGGTTTTTGCACCATACTAATATATATCTATATTAATATGTACCTTTAAGGTACAAATACAGACCATTTTAGTACATAAGTGACAGCCCAGTGACAGCTTTTGAACCTTTATTTCTGAGAGTGTTTATTTTATTTCAGTTAAAATGTATTTTAGGTGAAGACGTTTTGTAAAGGTTTCACAATTTTAGTAAACTATAATAATCCTGTTTTAAAGCTCTCTTTCTCAGTACTCCCTCTCAGTCTGGTGGCCGTTTCCGGACACTGAGAGGCTTTTGTTTGGGATTAACGCGGGAGAACCGAGTCCGGATACTCCAACGATCAGAGGACCGCGAGTGAAGCGGTGCAGCTCACCCTGAGCTCGTGCCCCACGGCACATTCACGAGCAGATGAAATCTCTGCCGAGCCCCAGAGTGAAACTCGGAGAAGGCCGGAATACAGCGGCGCTGCCGTAGCCCGCAGCCACTCTGTGACCCCCTTAGAAAAGTCACATTCACTTTGCTCTGGAGAAAGCAGAGAAAACACCCCAGGGCGGCACGCAGCCCCAGCCGAGATGAAGAAATGAGGGGAGGTGAAAATAAAGTGAAAATAAGTTAAGATTCCTCCCTCTATCCTGCCTTTCTCTTCTCTCGTGATCATGAGAGGTGGTCAGATGGGCGGTGTTACTTCAGAAAAACACCCTACAATTACAAAACAGCCAAGAGTACCATGACACTGCTATGCCACTTAGATATACACAGTGGTGCTACATAATAACAATTACATTCATAATAGCTGAAGCTGTGACTATATTCACCATATACTGTTCAAAAGTTTGGTGTCAATAACATTTGTTTAAAGAAATTTAGCAAAAACACATTCATTTAATCAAAAGTGACAATAAAGAAATGTCACAAAAGGTTTCCATTTTAAGTAAATGCTGTTCTTTTAAAGTTTCTATTAATCAAAAATCCTAATATATATATATATGTGTGTGTGTATATATAAAAATAAAAACAATAACATTCAGCAGTGACACTGTGACACTGGAGTGGAGTAAAGATGCTGAAAATTCAGGTTTGATCACAGAAATAAATTATATTTTAATATATATTCACATAAAAAAATTATTTAATATTTATGTAATATTTCAATGTTTTACTGTATTTCATTTAAACAGTTTTAGTTTTTATATCTGTGTTTAAAAATTGATGAATGGTTATTTGAACACTGAAGATTTAATCTAGCTTTTTTAATTAATATAAAAAAAAATTTAAATAATTATGTTGATGTGACCATCATGATTCAGAAATGGTGTTTAATCTTTTTTATCTGGTCTGGTCTGGTCTGCTGCTTCTCACGTATCTTTAATATTTTCTACTAGAACGCAATATAAAAATACAGATTTTTTTGTTTCATGTGACCAATTAGCAGCACAAGCGATGATGTAGAGGTTAAATTCATGCAAAAAATCGATTACTCTGTGCGTTCATATTATTGATTATTGGACAACTTAGCAGAAATATCTTAATACCTTGCAAAATAGTGAAAATAACTAGTTTTTAAAGCTGTGAAACAACAAAATCCATAAAAGCAGGGTAAAAACTACTCATAGGCGCTGTGTCTGTGTTTGTACATACACATTTCACGCTTCTTGTTGATGCCAGAGCGGTTACAATAAAGTGAAAGAGGTCAGGATGGTGTTCATGATGCAGAAGTAATGCATTTATTTAGTTAGCCTGCTTTCACTGGGGTTGTGTTCACCAAGCAAACACACACACACACACATACACACGTCAACGAGCAGGTTTTTAAAATGACCAGCTGACATTCACAAAGTGTTTTTTTCCGGTTTATGGTATTCAAACATTAGTCAGAATCCGTGAGGGAATAGGAACAGGCCTTCTGACAGCAAGAGCTAAACATTGACCAGATGCAGCTAAACCCAATGACTTCATGTACAACAGCACGTCGAGGAAATATAATAGTGGCTTTTACTGCATGTCTCCAGTACGTGAGGCGTAATCCTGCGTAATGCAGAGCAGAGCTGGTAGCCATATGTGAAGTGATCTGCTTCAGAACCACACTGCAACTCGCTCAGTGTCCCCTTCACTGCTCTGAGAAACTGGACTAACACTGCAGGAGAAAATCCTCTAGTGTTTATTTTTGCTCTCAGCGCAACAAATGGTCATCAGACCCTGCAGCCACACCCAAGAGAATGATGTAAAAAAAACAAACCCTAACATAATCAGCATCGTATGTGTCAAAAGTTATTTTGCTAACATTCAATGCATTGTGCTTGGACATATGACAAAATCAATGATTTTTGCCGTCATTTGTGTATCAATTTGCTGCTCTGGTGATGATTTAGATGTGCTATATAACAAAAATAAGGTCAGCACTCATGAAATGTCTACTTTATTTTGGAGCATTACTTGTGCACAATGCATATTTCTTATTAATAAGAAATTATTTCATAAACTGTGTGTTTATGAGGATGCACTTTTAATGAGGATTGTGTAATATTGCCCTTTAAATGCAACATATTTAAAGTCTACCTTAGGTATACTTGCAATAGTTCCACTTCAGCACAATCAAATAAAAAGAAAGTATGTCTATAATTGGACTTCAGCACTACTTCTGCTCAATTAAAGCGCATTAAGTACAAATTGAGTTGTTCAAATGTAGCAGACTTTAAGTATAGCAGTTTAGTATACTAAAAGAACAAAGGCAAAATGTAATTGTAGCATGCTGAGCTTGAAATAAGTGTAATTCAAATACATTTAAGTATATTTATTTTTCTTTAGGGTTAACTTAAAGCAGTACACGTAGCAAGTTTTTCTTTAATTATATAATAAATAAAAAGAATAGAGCAAGCTAATGTTAGAATACTTTTTTGCTTTTGTTAATTGTATAATAAATAAAAAGAAAACGAATAGAAATGAATAGAAACGAATAGAAACAAATAGAATAGAATAGAATAGAATAGAGGAAAAGCTAGCGTTTGTTTAAGTAGTAAATGAATGCAAGTCTAAAAGGGACACGTTTTTTAAAAGAATAGAATTAGAAAAGAGAGTGCTGGAGTTAGAGAGTTAAATAAAAGTGGAAGAAATGTGTTTATGAGTTTTTATGTGATTATTTCGTGACTTTGCAGAGATGTGCTTCTAATTCAACAATAAAGAGCTATTTTTTTCTACATCAGCAGCAAAAGAACCAAATTAAACTAACTTTAACAGTGTTAAAACAAAGTAATTTTTGCAATGTCAACTGCGCAAATTCATGTGAGAATTAAAATACTGTAAAAAAAAAAATGCTTTCAATGCAGTTCATGGAAAAACGATGCGGGAACAGTTTTGAATCAACTCAGTTTAAACTGATTCACACAAATGAATCAAACCTTTACAAGGCAAGCTAGATTATGAAACCAGTCTATTGACATGGTTTTAAAACAATTAATGGCCGTATCAAAAGTGCATACGGTCCAGTGGAGAGGTCAGTACCTCAGTGCCTGTCGTTGTTGCTCCTGGCGAGTCCACTTTGCGTTTTTTCCGAGGGCCAATGGCAGCGAGCGCCGTTAGGTTGGCGTCTCGCTGTCTCATTTGGGCGAGTTCCTGCTGCTGCATCTGAAAATGAAAAAATAAATAAATAAATAACATATTACACACCACCATGAACTTCCAAAGTTAACGACACAACGCTCATGCTCAAATGGATGAGATCTGGACAGGAAGTGACATCACTTAAGTGTAAAAACATCAGGAAATGGCTTGCCCATGCCATAAAGACTGCTGGGTAAAAAAATAATCAGTGTGGGCTGCACAAAGCATCACTCCGCTTTAAACCATCTAATGAATGGCACGTGACATCCTGCTGTCTCAGGGACCTACAGACATACAAGAAATCCATAAAAGACCCCATGGCTACATCAAAATCAAGTCAATCAACTTACCATCCGTTTTATTAATACCCCAGGCAGCTATTTCTACAAAAGAAAAATAAACAAAATATCCAAAACTAATTACTAAGCTTGCATTTCTATAATCAAACACAAATCAACAATAAAACTGTCAAATATTGTGTCATAAATGATCCTTCCCGAGTTGAAATTACACTAAAGACTCTGTATTTTTAGTTTAGTTCAGTTTAAGTGCCACTTTTATCCAATATTACCATTCATGCAGTGTGTAATGTAGCTGTGTGTGAATGTAAATGATCTGTAAAGTTGTAAATTCGAAAGTGCACCATAAATAAAGTTATTGCCTCCCAAAATAAAGAATTGACTCTATGCAGGCTAAATGGGTTGTTAGTCATTCGAATAGTTTTTCGCCACGGCGTAAAATATTTGCTTAATTCCCTATGTTGTACATTGGCCGCCCACAAACACGCATCTTACTAACAACAGCTGTACGTTGTAGACCCGTCTCAACACCCATCTGACCATTAAGAGCAGAGTAGGCTCTAGGAAAGTTGGGCTTTAGAGAGACTGAATCTTACAGTACATCTGCTTCGAATGAATCATTTGAGAAATTGCTGGAAAATAAAGTGATATCAAACATATTTTTTTTTCACCTTGTGTGCACATAAACCTATTGTAAGGAGACTACCAAACAATTATGGGGGGTTAAAATGGCATAACGGGGTCACTTTAATGTGCATGTGGAGATATTTGAAGTTGATTGGCTTTTACTGGAATTCAAAGGTGGGACTTACTGTCCTACAACTGTGATATTGGGCAACACTGATTGTTTCTTGAGCAACAAATCAGCATGTTATAATCGTTCCTGAAGGATTGTGTAACACTGAAGGCTGGAGTAATGATGCTGAAAATTCAGCTTCGAACACAGAAATAAATTACACTTTAACATATATTTATACAGAAAACACATATTTGAAACTGTAATAATATTTCACTCTTTTTACTGTATATCTGACCAAATAAATGCAGCCTTGGTGAGCAGAGGATACTTATTTAAAACACTTAAAAAAATCGAACCTGTGTTGTGCGGAGCGTAATTCAACAGCATGAAATAAATGGATAACCTGTAACATTTGTCAAATGTGATGTTTATACCACGGCGCATTGCATTCAACTGCGAAAATGAACCAGAAGCAGAATTAATAATCTCACACAAAAAAGTATTTTCACAAACTTGCATTAAAAATGTATAGTTATATGATAACCAGACACCACTATCTGAATTGAATGTGACAATTTAGCATTTAGATGCTGCATAATGCTCTATTAGACATAAAAATAGTAAGCAAGCACAGTAAGCAAATATTCTTGAATGTTAAAGATTCAACATGGAGATTCTGGTTCCCGAATGAAGGTGTTTAATCGCCTGAACAAATATATCATTCATTTTCAGTGTGAATTTACATTATAAAATTCCTTTTATTGTCTGAAAGTCTGGTCGTCTTACACGATACTGCTTCTCAAGTACGTTTAGGCATTAATTTTCATTGAAAATGAAGGAAATAATCAAAAAGCCAGCAACAGTCGCAGCTGCAGCATGATGTCACAGGAAGTGACATCATTGTCTGCAAATCACAGAAACCAAATCAACACATCCATTAGTGTCTTCTACCTCAAAATCCTTTAAAATGTAGTTAGAGACATGTAGGTGTGAATGTAAATGTGAGTGTGTGTGTGTGTGTGTCGGCTCACACGCTCTGATGTGATTTTTCACTTTGTGAAGTGTAAGAGGGCTCAGTGACGCCTCAGGTAATGTCACGGTTTCCTGCGGGGCAGCCTCGCTCACAGACCCTTTCTGAGGACGTGTTTGAGCCCGAGGCCAGCACACACACACACACACACGTAAAGAGACATACACAGCCACATATGGCTTCGCACACACACACACACACACATACGGCCGTCACAGTCTGTCTGCAGTGAGGGAGTGAACCGCCCTGTGCCCGCTGGTGTTAGAGAGAGACTGTGTGTGTGTTGCTAAACTGAATGAGGGCAATCAATGCAATCTTTCATGCAGTCAGTTCTCCCAGTGTGTGTGTGTGTGTGTGTGTAAGATCAGAGAGAACTGTGATGTTGCCCTCAAAATGGAGTGTTATAAAGATTTCTTTGGTTTTCAACAGCCAGCGCAAATTGTGTCAGTAGAGAGTGAGTCTGTGGTGTCAGAGGAAAGGAAAGCACACGACACACGTCTGTGGAGGCGTTAAGAAGACATGTTCATCTTCACCTCCAGCAACACCCTGAAAACTACCTTCAGGCATCACTTCAGTGGAAGAATGTCTTCTGAGTCCAGGCACTTGAGATAATCAGGGTCTTCTTTTCAGAAGAAACATCTCAGTTTGCTCTACATTCAGTCTTACTGTTGTCTAGAAGAAGCTTTTGGAAGGACAGCTCAACCATAAATGAATCATAAATGTGATCATGGACTACAAAACCAGCCGTTAGTGTCAATTAATCGAAATCGAGATTTATGAATCATCTCAAAGCTGAATAAATACGTTTTCTATTGATGTATGGTTTGTTAGGATAGGACCAGGAATATTTGGCTGAGATACAACTGTTTGAAAATCTGGAATCTAAAGGTAGAGAAAATCACCTTTAAAGTTGTGCAAATGAAGTTATTAAGAATGCATACTAATCAAAAATTAAGTTTTAATATATTTGCAGTAGGAAATGTAAAAAATATCTATATGGAAAATGATCTTCATTAATTATCCTAATATTTTTTGGCATAAAAAAGCAAAATCTCTTGTACAAAAAAAATTAATAAACAAAATTAATAATAATAGTTATTAATATTAAAATATTTTCTTTCATTCTTTTTTCTTTTCTTTTTAATTTTAAGTTACAAAAAATAAACCAATAAAGAATTAAATAAATAAACAAGAAATAAAAATAACAATACTACTAATGGTGAATATTTTATTTTATTGCACTAAATCATTAAGCCAATAAAGAAATATTATAACAGTAATACTATTGCAATGCCAAATTTAAAATTTTATAATAAAAACAATACTTAATATTGTTATAATTATTAAAAATTAATAATATTTATATATTTTTATTCAACTCTAAACATTAAATCAATAAAGAAATATGTTTATAACAAAAATACTATTTTACTGTTAAAAATTATAATAATAGAAAATAATATTTTATTAAAGGTGCCATAGAATGGAAAACTGAATTGACCTTGGCATGGTTGAATAATAACAGTTCAGTACATGGA
>JAUMHQ010000081.1:18509552-18522745 GCA_032361165.1 Enteromius paludinosus
AAAAAAAAGAAATTATAATATTTTCCTTCAAATGTTTATCCTAACTTATTCTCATGTCATATATATAACGTTCTGTGACGTTCTGCAAAACAATAACCTATGCTTCAAAACACTTTTTCTTACTGGTGAAAATTAGTCTCTTAAATCTGTTTTCTCTCGAGTACATTGCAGGGTAAGCTTCACATTAAACATTACTGCATCATGCTCGTCAAAAATCTCAGGTATTCTGTAGTAATATTATGTAGCAGTAATATTCTGAAAAAAAATTTGCTATATAAAATTAAGTAGACCGTAAAAAAATGCAGTACTTTTTTACTTAAGTACATAAAAAAACAAGTACTTTTATACTTTCACTCAAGTAAAATGGAAAAAGGAGTACTTTTACTTTTACTGGAGTAATATTTTATAGCATGGATCTGTACTTTTACTCAAGTACTTGATTTGTGTACTTCGTCCACCTCTGGCATTTAGTGCTTGATTACTTTCAATTTCTGTATATTTCCTGCTTGCTGAAGGAAAACGGTATGTGGCCTGTATTACAATGGGTTTATGTGAAGAATGTTTTAAGTTCACTTAAATTAGAAGTTGTTATTGTTCTAAAGTCTAATGTTCAAAAGTGGGGATAGCTCTCAACTACACTACAGTGTGCAATGCATACCTTTTTAGAAAAGAAAGAATGATTTCATAGAGACATCTGATACTTACCTTGACTGAAAAAAAAATGCCATTACACAGAATTTTTAAATATACTGTCTTTATGTGGTTTCTAAATTAATTTGAAGATAGAAAAATAGATTTATTTAAAAATGTTAATGTTGGATGGAATTAATTGCAATTAATTTCAGGATTATACAGCACTACACATTTAATAGCATCGAGGCAATGATAATTGGTTTAAATATTAAAAGCGAGAAATCTTATGTTTTATTCAACAAAATGGTTAAAATACAAAACGTACTGTAATAAAACAATATAATTATAACTTATGTATTCCATCAAATGCCTGCAGAGGGCGCTAACGGCCTGATGATTGTTTAATATTTAATTTAAATATCCATTTAATCTTTAATATTTGGCAACTTCTTTAATATGCTACAGCCATTGTGACTTCTTGTATGAGAAAATGTGGACATGCAAACTCAGGACAAGAGTTTGAACGTTTATGTTGAAGTTGCGATGAACAGTTAGCATGTTGCGAAAGATAATGTTTTCTCCTTTCTTGGTGTAGGTTTATCAAAATGATTTACCTTACTAATCTGATAGAATGGAGCACAACTTCACAGCATATGCAAAGTGTGTGCATGTAAGCTGTAATCTACATGCATAGAAATAAAGCACATGTTCAACCCGCATTTAATTCAGTTTTAGCCTTTATCATGAACCGTGACACCCCTAAATGTCGTTTTATCTTGGAATATGTGTTCATTTGACTAAAACCACACAGACCAGAAATGAAAGCATCATTACAGCATGATTTGGGTGAGATTTCCTCGTTCAGGATTGCTGGAGTGTTTGCTGGAACAAAAAGGACACACTCCTGGTGGCCCAAAGCGAGCGTGGACTGGCCTACATTCACAAGAACAGAGAAGGTTTCAAAGCTCCAGGCTCTCCAGAATAACACCACATCATCACAGATGGGTTTATGCGTCCTTGTGAGAGCTTTTTATATCATTCTAAACATATATTTAGCACTGTCAACGAGCCACATGGTTGAGGAGTGTTTGTGGTGGAGGTACTGTACCTGTTTCTAGAATACGCCGGTGTAACAGACCCGTGGGGAGGAAGGCCTCGTCTTTACACGAGCGGATCTGCGTTCCCACCAGATCAGAGTTTGTCGCTAGAATACGAGCGCTCTCCTCGTTGAGGTTCACACCGGCCATAGATGCAACATCGTTGATGTCATCATCGTCTCTGCAATACAAGACAAACATCAGGCTGATCGTACAGCTAGCTATTATAGAGCTACACTAAATCAAAGCACTTGATTTTATTATGATCATAGCTGTTCATGCAGGTTTTGCAAAAAAAGGTTCATGCAAAAAAAAATTAGCTATTAGTGAAAAAATGGTTAAAACACTGAAAATGCTTTATTAAAAATCAAACAAAAATAAATATCACACATTTTTTCCTGATTTACTTAATTTACCCACTAAAATATTATTCAATGTAACAATCTTACAGGCACATTTACAACAATTTTTATGACACATTAAAAGATTAGTTACTTTCACCACATATATATATATTTTTTAAATTTTCCACTATCCTAGGTTTTGCCTTATTTGTCAGTAAGCCATTTTTAATCATTGAAACACCATACTATGCTCGCTCAGTCTTTTATATATTTTTATATGAACAAGTTAGAATAAGCATGCTGTTTTAATATTTCCAAAATTGTGTTACACTGAATGGCAATCTAACATCATTTCCACCAAATTTTAGCATTGTATCCTCCAAAAACTTATTTGAAACATATAGATGTAAAATGAAATAAAAAAATTTGAAAGATGCAGATATTTAATAAATGAATAAAGTTAATAAAAGTTCCTAGACATGTTTTGTGCTTCGCCCATGTGCATCACATGTAGTTTGAACAGAATGGGAAGAAGCATTAGACAAACAAATAAATGTTATTTGTCAACTACCCGTGTGCATCACTTGTGTTATGAGCAATGGGAATGTGCAATGCAAATGAATAAACAGATCAAATGTTTTTGAATGGCAGAGAAAGAGTCTGGCTGAAGAAGTTAAACTCAGCATTTCCTGCTGCTTTACTGATGTGTTTGACCAGAAAGCTATTTTGATGACTTTATTTAACAAAATACTAGAATTGGAAACAGTGTATCTGGTGTAAACATTTAAATTTGATGTTTACAGGATGTTTACTGTTTTATCTGCACCACCTTGTGTAATTAGACAAAATAAATTGGTCGGATTCAACTTAATTAGATCGTTTGTTTTTCCAGCAGTCAACCTGACTGAGTCATCGGCTGCAGTGCAAAACTGAAACTGTCTAAAATCATTTCCAGCAATTAAATCTAGCGAAAATAAAATTACATTTAAATATTAAATGAAGATTTGACTTGTAAACTAAAATTATTACAATTAAAACAAATAAAATGACAGCTACTGTAAATATAATAAAAAAAATAAATGAATAACAAAAATGGACAAATACACAAGAAATATGAAAAAATACATTATGCTAAAAATATAAAAAAACTAATAAAAATATGATTAAACACTATAACAGTACATAAATAATAATAAAATAACATTGCAAGCTTAAGTATTAAAAGCACTCAAAACAAAAATAAAGCTAAATAGAAATATGAGAAATTAAATAAATGAAAATAAATTTTTTTTTAAAAAGTTCATTTAAATGAAAACAAAGAAAAGCTAATACAAAATAGCAATAAATTAAATATTATATAAATAATAATCAAATAATGCTGCAAGCTGAAGTATACTGACAGCACTCAAATTCAAACGGGCATAAGAAAAGCCAAACAGAAATATAAAAATGTAAACTAATAAAATAAATTAAACTAAACACAAACAAAACTGACAATTAAAATTTGCTAAAAAGAAAAAAAAAAATTAAACACTAGCATATCAATGCTAAATCGACACTAATGCGTAACATTATGTTAAGGTTATTATTAGGCAAGCGTGACATTCCATCAGAGTGACTGGCAGCTTTTCCACCCAATCATTTCTCTCCCTTTTTCCCCGTTGCCTTGGTAACAGTGTCCTAATTATGGCACATTAGCGGCGGAGTTTCCTGCGCCCGAGGCACTGCTGAAAACTTCATGGCTCCGGTCACAGAGGTCAAAGTTCACTCCGCTCCGCTCTCATTTACGTCCGCGTCTGTACCTCTGTTTCTGACATTGACCCCCTGGCATTTCTCGGCCGTGTGTGTGCGTACGGCCCCGTCGCCCCCTGCCAGAGCCTCTCCCAGACTGGCCAGGGTGTCTATGAGTCCTGACACCGCGGCAGGAGCTGACAGAGGCCATTAGCACTGCGCAGAGCTAGCACGTTAGCCTAGCTGCTGCCACACAGCACTGAAATGAAGGAGAGCCACTCCAGAGTTTGCTGTAGAAGTCAGGAGTATCATTAATGTGCCACATTCATCTTTCTTCTGTCCTAAACGATCGGTCCCATTCAGAAAAAGTTACCAAGCAACTAAAGTTCCCACCAAAACCGTGAAGAATGGCAGTTGTTTATTTTTTCAGTGTCTTTGGTTGCAGAAGTATTTTGACCCTTTAAAAATTACAAAATTGAATGAGTAGTTTTATGCCTTTAACCACGCCGGCCGTCTAATTAAACTGTTTATTTGAAATGTTTGATCTACGAGAAAAAAAACTGAATGAAACACACTGCCCACCTATTTCATAAAACACTGGAAAAGACAATAAAAATAAACATAATACTTGGAACATATACTTTTATAACTTAATTATAATTAATTAAATATGTATACAAAATATTCAATATTCATACAAAAATATACAGAGCTGTTGACTAAAACTAAAACTACTAGTAGTTGATAATTAATATAAAAATAAATAAATACAAATAAACATAAAACACATAAAACATTTTCAAAAACTTGAAAATTAGAATAGTTGCCTTGGCAACTATTCGAAATGACTATTTTTAAATAGAAGTACTTAAATTACTACAAATAAAATTAAGCTAAATATTTCTATATTTAATATTTTAAATGATCTTTCTTTCTAATTTTATCTTTTAAATTTGCATTTTAATTTTGGGATAATTTTAGTGTTTGTTACATGAAATTAAATAAGCAATAAAATATATAATAAAATATAATAATGCAATATTAATATAATTACAATAAAGTACAATATAATAATAATTATAATTATATATATATATATATATACATAAAACATGCAAAAACCTTAACTAAAATGCAAACTGAATATAGAACTAGATTTTATTATTTATTAATATTTAAAATATATAAAAAATAAATATATATATATATATATGTAAAAAAAAAAATAATGTAAATCTAATTAAAAAACATAAATAAATACTAGAATTGTTTATAATTAATATTAAAATAAAACCAATATATAGGGTATGGGATGAGTTGTGTGCAAAATGTTACTCTTAGAGTTGTTTGTTATGAGCAACAGCAATAGTGAATGTCACGATGTCTTTATGCCAAATGGGAATGTTTGCAGTATTAACTAAACTAAGCTAAAAGACAGTTTCCAGCTGAATCTGGTGTTACCCGATGGGCCGATCAAAATCATCATGGTCACGAAACACGCCAGCGGGTAAAGGGTCGTCAGTACCAAGCAAACCTGACAGCTTAATTAGCTACACTGCTAAAGATTTATTGGTTTATCAATCAGCGCCTGAGGCTGAAGCCCTGGGCAGAAAGAGAGAGAGCGGTGAACTCTGTGACCTATGACACACACAACACACACACACACACATCCTCTCCTACAAACCCTAACTGTGCACACTCTACATAGGCAGTTAACCTGAAATCTTATCCTGAAATCAAACGCCCTACACAGGCAGCAACTCACTGTGCCACACAAATATCGCTGCTCACATGAAGCACATGATTCACGAATGATTCCAATCAAGTTTAACCAGCACTTGATTACATTTGAGGCTCTTAGAAGTGTGAAATGTATCGTTAGGATGCATTTGAATTTAGACCAAAACAAGCTGTTTTGCAAGGCCGCATGATGTTGCATCAGTACAGCAACTTTAAATTCAGTTTGGAACAGAACTACAGTCTGTTTATTTGATACTGCAACATTCACACACAAACACACACACACACACACACACACATTCTCAGATTTGCACAATATCTTCGGCTCATTAACACTGAACCTAACATGCAATTTATCTCAATAACCGCAGTTTCTGCCAAAAACTATAGTTCTTACTGTGAAGCCATAATCTATGAATCAATACCAAGACACCGAAGTTATACTGAGAAAAAAAAAAAGAGATAAATTATTCATACACTACTTTATATTCAAAATATATTGCGAACTAAAAATTAAATTATTAATAAATAATTGTCTGTAAATTAAATATCACAAATAAAATTATAATAAATAAAAGTTTTTTTTATTCAACATAATTATATATGTGACTTTGGACCACAAAACTAGTCCCAGGTTTTTTTAATATATACTTATGTATATGTTATTGAGATTTATGAATGAATAAGCTTCCCATAGATGTATGGTTTGTCAGGATAGGACAGTATTCGGCCTATAATTATTTGAAGATCTAGAATCCGAGGGTGCAAACACCAAATTAAGTTCTTATCCATGCTTATTACTAATCAAAATTTGGGTTTTGACATATTTACAGTAGCAAAAGTACAATAATATCTTTATGGAACATGTTCTTTACTATAATAAAAGAAAAATTGATTATTTTGACCCATGCAGTGTTTTGCTTTTGTGCTCCAGGCTCACATATATACTTGTGATTTATATTATGTATAATTTATTATATTTACACATATATAAACATTAAATTCCATTGTAATTATATATAAATATACAAAATGTTGTAATTAGGATTGCAATATCTTAGTTATTTACCGGTAATTATCCCTTAAACTGAGTGTTTAATCTTGATGCTTAATATTAGAGACTGTTAGGTGCTTTGACACAATCTCTGTTGTTGAAAAGTGCTGTATAAATAAGGGTGAGCTGACTTGACATATTTGAGCTTGTTTTGAAATGACCAAAAAGCACCGTCCAGTTAACCAGACACTAAAGCCATGAGCTCATGTGTTCGGTCTCGCGGACCTTCTGAGCGACAGTTTCCAGCAAACAAGGAAGAAAAGCAAGCAGGAGGAGGACATGAGCCTCGGTCCTCAGCAGCATGCTTGTGAAGCGCTGCCTCCGTGTGTCTGCGGCTGGTATCACATCTCACATCCGTACCTGAACGAGCCTCCCCCCGGGTCGTTCAGCTTGTTTTTCTGGTTTCCTGAGAGCTGTATGGTGACGCCCGCAGGGCTCTTGCCCGTCTGGATCGCCGCAGGCTTCCCTAAAGCACCTGGGAAAAGACAAGACAGCATTATCATGAACTTGCACACCTATTCTCGTCACACCTCAACCTGCTCTGCCCAGTCACATTTCACCTTGTTTTGCATAAAGCTAATGAAGCCTGTTTTAGAAACAATCAGATTTCCTGCACTGTGCTATTATTTTCTAGATACATTACATTTGACCACAAAAGTCTCATTACTGTAATGTCTGGATACTCACTTTTTTCTTTTTATAGATACTGGAAAAGTGAAATATATACTGTAAAAATGTAATCATTTAAATTCGCAAAAAAAGTCAATTTAACATAAATCTATAAATTAAGTCACATATATTCTATTAATCATGCACTTTTTAAAAAATGTAAATGTAGATTTTAAATATATACAATATAAATTACAAAATAAAAAAAATCAATAATGCAACATTTATTGCTTAACAATAATAAAAAATTGTTTGTTTTTAGAGGGAAATGTGCATAATTGTCATGAAAATAGTTCCCAAGTGGACACAGGCTTTATTTCCTTTTAAATAAAAATATTTATTAATAATAAATTAAACAATGGCAACACTTTACTTGAGCTCTTTATATGTAATGCATTGCATAGGTATTCAATTCAGAAATAATTTCAACAAAGATGTGTTTAGTGCATTGAATAGATATATAGTATAAAGTATTATGGTTACAATTATTATAGGGTGCATAATGAATGCATAAAAAATACTGTAATATGCAAATAATCATTTTTCAGATTGACTTTATGGTGAAATATGACACAGACATTATCTTGACAGGCTTCAAGAGATGTACCCGAAAAGAGACAACAGGGCGAGCTGCCATTTTAACTGATTCTCTGCTTTTGTCTACATGCATCTCTGTTTTTTTTTAAATATTTTTCTTTCAGTCTGTCTCTATACACTCCTCAACGTGTCGACACACACACACACACACACACAGTGGCTGCCAGGGAGCATTTGAACGTGATTTTAAGAGGCATGTTCTTAGCCCACAGCTACAAGAGACTGTATTTTTAGAAACATTCCCCCTGAAAATCCACTTTAAGGGCTGAAATATAACAGATCAGACGATGATGGACAGGAACAGAAGGACTCGGATGAAATCTGTGTGCGCACACCTGTGTGTGTGATCAGACGGCAGGAGTTTCATGCTAAGCTGATGAAGAAATGTGTTTGCTCACCTGTCGCTCGCACCGTCTGCGTTATAACCACAGGCATCCGTATCTGACCCCCAGGACCCACTGCCCTCTTGATACCCTACAACATACAAGAGTTCCTCCGTCTTACATTGATCAGTCAGTCAGTCAGTTTGGCACTTATAGCCGTGCATCCTCAGATTTAATATTTGATATTATTTCAACCCAATCCACATGCCTTCTGTCATTTCACTGATAGTTTAGACCTTTCAGCAAATAAAAGGTTTTTTTAGTATAATCCACCTTCAGCTCGTGCTTCACGTGTCTTTTTACTGTGAAATCTTAAAGCAGCTTGCCTTTACTTGGTTCTCCGTCAATCACTTTCTCAAATCTGATCCTCAGGAACTTTTGTTTCCAGAAGATTTACTTTTATTGATCCTCAGCAGAGGAATGACCTTCCGAAACATCTCACATCTTCTCAGGGACATTTAATTCGTCATCTCTCAATCAGAATTGCATTGCATGATATCGTTTGATCATCAAACTAAGAATTTAAATCTCATATTACATTATATATCATTTTATAGATATACCGTATATTATTGGGGAAACTGATCTTGGCGACTGATATCTCTATAATTTTAAGTAAGTATAAAGATCTCATTGAGTTATATTGCAAACATCATCCTTTACATCAACTTTTTGGCCATTGAAACTGTTTTTCCTCCATATTTTCATTATATCATACTATATGAGTCATAAAAACCTGATGAATCAAATATGATGCTTTAAAACTGTTCCATTTCAAATAACTGGATGTTTCTGATCATCATCTCATGCATACTGTGACGTATTTGTAGCTTATATAATAAGACTAAGAATGTGTATTAATCAATTAATTGTAATAATCAATTTATTTTCATGGAGACTTTAAAATGTAGGTCCTTTATTGAATTTTTTTTGTAATTATTATTTTTTTAAGGGGCACTAATAAACTGCACACAATCTAGGTGTGGTCTGAAACACGCAGGCTGAATTTTAGCCCAAAGAACATTAGAGAGAGAGAGAAAGGGGAAGAAAACAAGGTAGTGACAAAGTGAGGAGAGGGGCAGAAAACAGGAACAACACTAATAGAGGCGCTTCCATCCCCCGTGTGTCCCTCAGTGCCGCCCTGAGCAAATCCCATCCATCCATTCCACTTTCCCTCCGCCTGCATATTTCTCTGACTTGTTTTCTTGTGCCTGGACACACAGTCGCTGCATTACAGCTCAGAGCCTGCAAACCTCAGGGAGGCACGGGAAACCTCAGAACGGGCTGCAGGACACAGACTGAGCAAAGTCCCAGTCAATACTCAATACTATGAACACGCGTCACACTCTGTCTGTGCTGGACAACGTAGCTTTACAATAAGATCTGAACTAATGGTCAGACGTCAGCAAGATTCTTTTTTTTTATTACATCTGTTTTCAGAAACATGCATTAAATCCTTAATTGAATTAAACAGTAAAGGGATTTTCATAATTTCAGTTTCCATACAAATATTCAGCAGCACAACTGTTTTCAACATTGATAATAATCATAAATGTTTCTTGAGAAGCAAATCATCATATTAGAGTGATTTATGAAGAATCATGTGACACTGAAGACTGAAAATTAAGCTACGCTATTATATTTTACAAGTAATTTTATTTAGCGATGGGCAATGATTAATTGCGATTAATCACATCAAAAATAAATGTTTTTGTGTACATAATATTTGTATATATTATGTACATATGAATATACATATAAATATTTTCAACATCCATACTGTATATGTCTGTCTTTATATATATATATACACACACACACACACATACATGCATGATAAATATACACAAATATTTATTATATAAACGAAACCTTTATTTTGGATGCAAGTAATTGTAATTAATCATTGCTTAGCACATATTATAATGGAAAACATTTATTTGAAATTGTAAAAATATTTCACAGTTTTTACTTTTTTTTAATCAAATAAATGCAGCTATGTTGAGCAGGAGAGACTTTAAATTTGAAATGAATCGAATAAATTAAAAAAACATTTATTATATAAAATAAACAGCCAAGTACATGACTTCTTTAATTTGGAAAAAATAAATGAACTAATTAACAAAAATAAAATGTATTAAATAAAAAAAATGAATAAATTCCTTTTAAACACAGAATAATAATGATATGCAAATATACGCGGCCATATGTTAATAAGTACATGCCTGTGAATTTCCGGCATGTCTTCAGAACATTTACTGTCAGATGTTAAATATATGATATACAAAGTATTTAAATCTTCTTTAAATAAACAATACCATATATTAGATATCAGATACTAGTTATGGTGTGGTTATATATTGTTTAATATTAATATAATAACAGATAAGTGGAGCATATTAGAGAATGTGAGAGCACATACTTGCGGCAGTACGGCGGTGCTGTTGGGCTGGTGTGGACGCACACTGACCGGCGTCTGGACCGGCGTCACGCTGGTTTTGTTGGGCTGCAGAGGCTGAACGAGAGACTGCTGGCTGTTCAGAAGAGACAGGCGCAGCGCTGGGAGACTTTTCTACAAACACACACAGTAAACATTTAGATGAACAACCATAAACAAAACAATAGCATTTAATGCAGAAAATGAGTCGCCACTTTTGATAAAACATCCACTAATGTACACTCTTAAAAATAAAAGTGCTACAGGATACCATAGAAGAACCTTTTTTGTCTAAATGGTCCCATAAAGAACATTTAACATCCAAAGGATCGTTCTGTTTCACAAAAGGTTCTTTGAGACCAAAGACGTTTATTCTTAAAAAAAAGAGATGGTTCTGTAAAAAAACCTTTAAGTGAATAGTTCTTCTGCGGCATCACTGCCTATAATGCACACCTGATATTATGAGTCGATTCCCCACTGAAGATAATGAATCCAATACATCACAAGCTCATTTATTTGTGTGGAACGGGTTAGGCTTTATTTCTCACCCCCAGTTGTCTAGATTCTGGTATACTGAAACTACATTAGGAAGAATTGACAAGAGGCCATTGTATGAATAAAAAATGAGGCACACCTGAGAGGCAATTATTCTGTTTATTTATACTGCTCACCCCTAACCCTAACACTGAGGCTATTTGGCTTCTATAACACATCTTCTCAGAAGTAATCCAAAATAGAAATATAAGTGTGAGTTAACTTTTTTCTTCTTCTCTATTTCAGCTGTACATACACCATCCTTTACAGTTTTATTACTATCTACATTCTTAGAAGGTTATGTTACGATTCACCTGATATACGATTAACATTTATATTTTCTGATTTATGAAGTATTAAATCAAAAATTACAACAATAAGAAAGAACCTTTGAACTAATATTCATATTTTTGTGCTGGAGATTTATGCAAGTGCATTTTTTAATTAGCTAATGCCTCTTGCGCATATTCAACATTACATTACATTTCAGAAAACTTGTAATACAACTTGTAATGCAGTTCTCTTAATGCAGAGTGATTAATCAACTAGGGAAGTATCTGTTCTCTGTTCACTCAACTCTCATCATATTATCCTGTGGTGTCTTGTTTAAATTGTGACAGTACTTTTTATCCTACCTGGTCTCGTGGCACGAACGTACCTTGATGCACTTATTAGCGAGACACGAAATACCTACCAACAAGTACATATCACTGCAGTTTCCACAAGAAATGAACACTAGAGGCAGTTTTATTCCTTTTTTACACAAATTTACAGAGTTTTGTTTAATAAAGTTTAATTTTCACACAATTACTTCAAGAATATCATGTCATGGCTTCAAAACTATATTAATATGCTGGGATATTTGAAAACTGATGCTTTTGAATGTTAGCATCACACATATCCAGCATTTAAATCTGTAATCTTGAATGGGCTTTTACAGTCAAACCAAAATTTTATCAGACATTTCTTACTATTATTAGTTTTTTCACTAAACTGCAATGTGAAAGTAATGAATTGGGTTGATTAGCTGTTATATTATATATCGCAATTTAAAAAAAAAAAAAAAAAAAAAATGATAGACAATAATGAAAGCATCTCATATGTTTAATTTCAATCCCTTTTCCAGTGTGTGAACTGTCATTTATTTTCTCATAGAGGCCGAACAGTCCGACAAAGATCATTAACCTCAGTAATCAAAGACATCTCGCTGAGATCCCAGGCCCTGTGAGGACACCGCGGGCTGCCGATGTCTATTTCTGGAGGATTTTGACGTAAGCGGACTAACATCGCATGACAGCGAGGCTGCATTGGCGTGCCAGTTCGGACCGGGCGGGATGTGACACGTATTGTGCCTGGCTGGATGCGCCTGGCAGCTACTGACCGCGAGGAACGTGAGCCGTGTCCGAGGAGGAGAACTCGAGTGTGTGAACGTACCTTCAGGAAAGGGACCAGGTACGGCTGAGGAGACGACTTCAGCTCCGACTGCAGGCGGCTGGTGAACTCCTCCGGATCGATCTTGGCATCCTGAGAGCAGCGACAGCAGATGTTCAGATGGATTTAAACATGTACAGCTAAAAACAAACATGCAAACTAATAACATTTTGGTGTAAGACTGTTTAATGAATGTAATGTGGATGCTCAGGGTCCTTTTTGCAGTTGCACTTTTAAAAACTTTTTTTATGTTTATGTGTGTGTGAATGGTTATATATTTTGTTTATGTACAGACAGACATATATGTATATACTGTGTGTGCACATGTATACCTTTTATTTTATTTTTTTGGAGTAGTATTAATGAATTTGTTTGAAAATTGAGCTTTTATTAGTGCTGTCAAACAAGTGTGTATATTTGTTATTAGTGGTGGGCCGTTATCGGCGTTAACGCGAGACTCTATACTAGTCTATACTACAAGCTATGGTGACTTTCACCTTTAGCGCGGATGTATAGCCGAATTACACTGTAGCCTTATTCAGA
>JAUMHQ010000081.1:18551378-18566230 GCA_032361165.1 Enteromius paludinosus
GACGTTGCCATCTTTGATATTAATATTATTATTTTTAACGGGTCACAGGCGCTTATCCTTTGAATTCAATTCTCATTAAAATAATGTTGTCAGGTAACCGGTTAATAATCGGTTAACGAGCGTCGGTTGTCGGTTATGAGAAATAACCGAAATGAGCATCCCTAATAGAAACTCAACAAGTCTATCTTAACAAGCTTTAGAAAATTATGCTGATTTATTCATCTAATATTAATGCAAGACATTCCTCTCCTTTTGACCACTGTTTATGTCATGTCAGCACACGAAATACATATATAATATAAAAAAAATAACTCAATTTATGACCACTGGCATCCTTTTCTCACTAGTTTATATAGGATTACGGCCGTGCATTTTTCTTCTTCACGTTTAACCTCTTAACCACGGTAAACATGCTTTATGCATTAATCATGTCACTTTGCTTCTGAAAGCTTGTCATTTCACCTCAAGGATCAATATAATATTTCATTTAGTGCATCTATTTATGCTCCCTGAAGTGCTACACTGACTCCAGAGCGGCTGTGGGATTATTTCTGGAGTTTCCCATTCAGAAGACAGACAACAGGCGAACACAACACAAGTGTTACACTCAGAGGAGACCCCCGTATCTTTGCACACATGTGCTGTGTGCAGCTGTCAAGTGTGCTTATGTCAGCACGTAGTGCCTGTAATCGTCAACATAGATCAGCGCCATACATTTTGACACAAGCCTGTTAAACACAAACAAACAAGACAAGAACTGACAGCAACTATAATGGACTAACAATACAAGAGCGACCTTTACAGATGCTCACAAATGAAAGAGCAGTCTTTCAAACCTCATATCTCTCCAAAATTCCTGTTTTAGATCGTCTCAGAACCAGTAAGAGCGTAATGCCCCCTGAATTCAGACCCCTGCTTCAACTCATGACTCCATTTCAGCCATACGCCAAAAGAGAGCGAGGCTCGGGTTTCACACGCACGTGGTGCATTGTGGGAATGATGGCCATCTCTGCTGCTTGGCTCGGCAGCAGGCCTGACGTGGATGAAAACTCCACTGGGTGTCTGAAGACGCTGTGATTTTGTGACGGAAACGGTTTCTAGGGTCTTGTGGTTTCTAAATGCAGCGTTCGGATATAAAACTGTGAGGATGACAGGCATGTTAAAAAACAAGCTTGATTATAAATGTGCAGAGCGTTTCCCTGCTCTCCAGTTCATCTGGAGTTTTCCCAAAGCGAAACACGTTTCACATTCCTTGAAACCCAACAGAACTGAACCGGACACCATAAAAATAACCCAAAACTTTAGAGCGCTTGCCGTATTAATACACAGCTCTCTGTTTGGAGCCATGTTGTTATCACTGCGACTGTATGCAAGTATTGTGCAACACGCATCCACTATGCTAATGGAAACACTTCGAATATGTAAGAGCAATACATAAGAAAACATCTAAAGGAGCTTTGATATAACAGCAATATTAATAATAACGTGTTTATTAGGCTGAAAGTTTTGAAATTACTGATTTTATTCCGTTTGAATAATATATCGGCCACCAAAGCACCTTAAAAACAGAAATTATCCAACCCAATCATAACACACAATAATTTTTTATTTGACACCACTATTAAACAAGAAACCAATTCATGTTGTACTTCATGACATGAGCTTATTTATTAATATATGAGCTTCAAATAATGCTATAAACATCATTTGATGTAAATTGTGTTAATCGTTATTAGTGCTGCACGATTAACCATATCACAACCACGATGTCAGCCTGTGCGATTACATTACAGCAAATGTTGCGATTATATTAAATAAACAAATGCATTCATGGACGTAACAAGACATTCATCCTTGCGTTCAGTCGAGATGTGAATGAACCATTAAGCGCGAGTGATTTATATGTTAAGTCAATGCAAAGACGCAATTAGACATCCTGCAGCGCCATTCGTGCGAGTTAAGCGGCGTGTTCAACATGCTGGTTTTACTGCACGCATAAGCGGCGCGGAAGCGGAGCCTACGCAGAGCAGGAGCAGTGTGCACCAATTGTGCTTTCATACTGGCAGCTTGTACTGCAGGAGGCTATAGACAAGCGTCTTTCTGTCATATTTTCCAGCGTTCTTCTCTGAACACTGTGTGCCATGTGCTTTGATTTATGTCATTTCTCTGCACCTGCTACGCGCTTCTGCTCCTCCCCCGGGTGCTCTCATCCGTTGACATGGACGGCAAAAATAAATATGCGCTGCTTACACCCTGCTGATGCGTGCAGTGTGAAACCGGCGTAAACTCGACATGTTCAAGCGTCCAACTACACGCGAATAGCAAGATATATTCGCCCAAGTCACCTCAGGTGTGAATAATAATATAAAAACTTTGGACTTTTAAATTTTATTTTAATGTTAAATTAATGTAATTTAAAGATGTTACTGTTGTTTAATTTTGTACAATTTAGTTTTAATTAGTTGTTTCTGGATTGCGCTGTATACTGTATCTCAGTTGAGAAATACAGATCTCAGCATTGTTAGTAATCTGTGTGTGCACTTTCCTTTATATATCATATCGCAAATAGCAATTTTGACCTTAACAATCGCTAAGTGACATTTTTCCCAAATCGTGCAGCCCTAATCGTTATTAATAAATAGCAATTACGATTTCAAGCGAATAATCGACAATTATGATTTTTGCCTAAGTAGAGTTAATGGCATCAAACCCAAAAACGCAGAAATGCCATAATTCAGTTTAGTGAGGGAACATCCATAACACCGTCAAATGGGAAAACATGATAAACGCTGTGTGCCTGGTGTTCACGATTTTAGCCGCGCTCAGGAATATTAATGAAGACGAGACTGCAAGGGGTTTTTTCCTCAGGAAATTATACATGAGGGAAAGTAGACAAGCAAACAAGTTTAGACTAGTTACCTCAGAAATCAAACAGCAAGAAACTACCCCGCGTAAACATCGTCCAAAGCCATCACAGCTCCAGATATCAGGCATCTAAAACCGTACGATGGCAATGATTCGGATACAGGAATGCACAAAACATTTGGAGTAAACGTGCATTTACTTATCAACATCAACTTGTAAGGGTTCTGGCATGCCAAACAAGACTCAAATGACACCTAATTAATTGAGAAACCACATTTCCCCAGATCCGACAGGAATCCCAGATCCATCACTAAACAGCAATTTAACATTGGACACAAACACTCGAGGAAAGACTTTCCTCTCGTGGCCTTTGGCAAACTTGGAACAGCGTGACCTCTGCAAACACAAAGCTTAAGACAAAAGAGTCTTGCATTCATGCTGAATGACCTCATTGCGGACTAGAAGCAGTCCTGACGGCTCCGATTCTGCCTTGCATAAACTGGTAACAGCGAGAGAAGTCATTTGTTTTGAATGTGCTCTTTGTTTCTTAAAATCTTCGCTTTTGGCTAATGAGAGAACAGTATCGTGCGCATGGAGGAAAGCCCTGCTGAGAGGCGGCTCGTGAGAACATGTTTGCGAAACTCAACCCTCGGTGAAACTCGCTCAAACTCAGAGTCCTTCCTGCAACACCTGTTTTTCAGATGACATCACCAAGCGAGCTGCTGGACGGCTGATCTGCTTTGTACAGGTTTTCTGATAGGAAAATTTGAGGGGGGGGGTAAAATCCCTAAGAATCTGCGATAATGAAAAGCTAAGATGAGGTGCAATTCACATGCTGCTTTCTATTGAGTAAAGTGGAGTGTTATGGAGTTTAATTAAATACAGATTAATATCTTTTGTTGCAATAACCAGCAATATTTCAATATTTATGTCAACATGCAATCAAAAGGAACTCTATTAAGTCCTGTTTTTAGTTTTAGAGCCAATGGTTTATCAGTCCAAATTGTTCCAAATAGAACAAACTTTTCTTTACAAATTGTAATAAAAGTGTAGCAACTTCCTCTGCCTCTGAAACAACTTGTTTTTTGGTTGACGCAAAAAAAAAAATCCCTCCTTCGCACCATCCACCTGACAACAATCTAGCGCATAACACAAAATCATGATACATCACATAAAAGTCCTGCTCTACATTTTGTTGGGCTGACTACTGATTACCATCATAAGCTTTGTTCTTTGTTACTTTCGCTTTGTCAAATTTATTGGCCAAATTCAAGCAACAGATGTGGTTTAGACACTCTTTAATGTGGTGGGACAAAATGTTGCTGCAGCACACAAACCGTTCATCTCTTTCTTTTTACCACTACTTATAGAACGAATAAGAGATACAGTAAAAGATACAGTACAACTTTTTTCAAACCTCATGTGATCGCTCAGTGTTTCAGACATGGAAAGATATCAATAAAACAGCTTGTAAACAATGTTATTTAAATATATTGTGATGGGTCAGCTGCCTCCCCTAGCTATCATCGCCACCCTGTCCCTTATTCGCCGCCCTTCTCCAGGCTCCCAACAGGAGTGGGTGTGCGAGAGAGGAGGGGTGCAGGAACGAGTAAGTGATGGGGCACACCTGAGATGAATGAAGCCTCATCACCACCGCTGTTAAAGGCCGAGCGGAGAGGCACTCAGGTGTCCTCGTGGGTCCAGGAAGGGTGCGTTGAGGGATTGCCAATGCCGCCAAAGACGCGAGCCGTGAGACGGCTGTCATGCAAAGGATGCCGGACAGCTGAATTCCCTTGGAAGTGCTGTGAGGGCCAAGTGGGATGTAGCCGCTAAACCTGCTAAGGCCGGACTCCGCCCCTTACCTGGACCATTCTCCCTCAAACACTGCCTGACCTTCACTACCCCTGCAGCACGACGAGGGCACCAGTTCCCTTCTATATTTTACCTTCTACACTTTTTCCCCTGAACACTTTATTTCATTATAATTTTGTTCAATAAAAGCCACTCCCACCTCTTCAGTCATGGCCTAATGGATAGGGAGTTGGCCTTGTAACCTAAAGGTCGTGGGTTCGAGTACCAGGTCCGGCAGGGATTGTGGGTGGGGTTAGTGAATAACCAGCACTCCCTCCACCTTCAATACCATGACTGAGGTGAGTCCCTTGAGCAAGGCACTGTTCCCCCAACTGCCCCCGGGTCACTAAAATGTATGGGGTTTTTTTCCCCCAAAGGTTTTTATTTATTTTTACTTAACCTGTTAGCAATTCATTATATGCTTGAATAAAGCTGTCAACTTTTTATGACACCATTTAAATGTTTGTTCCAACACTGAATTGGAGTGGAAACATAATTACATCCTTAGGTATTGTGTACAGTTTAAATGTATGTATTCATCTTGCATTCAATGTTATTTGAGTGTTGACTTCTACCCAAAAAAACAAAAAATTAACCCCTTTCATCCAGCAGTAATTAACCAACTATTCTACAGTTTGTAGAGACCAACTAACACATTCCTGACATGTATCAAAATGAATCTGTATCAAATTGGAATCAGAAAATAAATCAATGTGAAATCAGCGATTACACCCAGTCTGATGTCAAATGGACTGTTTTTTGTGTCTTTAAGGTGATACATTTGGTAAACTAAGAAAACAAGGTGATGTAGCCAACCACAAAACCTGAAGTTTTAATTGCAATAGTTTAAAGTTCAACTTACACTCTAAACACTCAATCCTTTAACACAATTTAAGAAGTGTAAACTTGTAGACAAACCTATCCTAAAAAGATTAAGCTATTTATGTTCTACTTCAAACCAAACTAAGTACTCTATGAAAAAAATGCATGAAGAGTGAGAATGGCTAATCTGACTTGTGTTAGAAACACACACACGCCCTTCCCCCATGAAAAGATTCCATTGTGACATTCTAAACTGCAATAGCAGTCAGCAAGAGAATGCAGCATATTCCCAACAACACTGGAATGCTTTGTTAGGGGGATATCTTTCAGCCTGCTGGCCCGGCCAGCAGCACACACACACACACACAGACTTCAGGCTTGCATGTATCCAAACCGAAATGCATGCAACCTTGAAAAGTCCATCCGAACGAAGCTAGAAATCAAAGAACACCAATTCTACATCCACCGTTATTGGAGCAAAACATTGCTATGTGTTGCACAAAGTCATAAAGAATTATTCTGAGAAAGAGAACTGAAACTTCATGAAAACTGCACAGATGACCAGAGCATTATTTCCATAGCAACAGTATTAGCCAACACCGCTGCTCATATTCCAAATGCTGGTCAAATAAAGAAACAGACATGATTGTGTTTCACAGGAGGATGCATAACATATACAAACATACAGAAATGCCAACACTGGGATTCAGCTTTAAAGAAAAAATTAGCTGACTAACTTTTAAGACTAGTCTTAACCTTTTATGCAACCGGCCCCAGATCTCAGATTTCAGACCTTTGTTGGTGAATTAAATGCATTTGTGGATAAATGCAAAACAACTGAAATGCTTGAAGCCTCATTTGCACGGCTTTTATTCTGAATGATTTCATTTAGACAGATAAAACACAAACACAAAAATATTTCCTTTGCGACCTCCCGACCACAAAAACAGGTCAAATCCTTTTCATGCAACAGTGCAAAAAAATCTCCCAGACTATAAAAATATTCCTGCATTGTCAGGAACAGGTCAGAAAAAAAAAATACTTCTTTTAATAACCAGCAAAGCTGCAGCATCCATTAAGCAGAGACTCATGCTTTTTCTTTCATTCCCAAACTGAAGGAACCCAAACAGGAAATACATTCCACATGAACTCAGAGAAGCCATTGGCAGCGAGTCTCATTCGAGAGTCAGGCTACAATAGCTCAAAAGGGGCCGGCCGTCTGCACACAGCACTTTTCAAAAGAGGGTTTAACGAAAACCCTGGTCGCAAAACACAATGAAGTTCACATAGAATAGAGCGCAATTGACCTACTCGCATACATCTAACAAACTAATCACAGGCTTCAGTGGAACCCAGGGTGAAGAATGTGGAAACTAACAATTAGAATCACAGTCACACAGTGTAAAAAAGCAGTTTTTCCACAATATAGGAATACTATATAGCAGCGCCAGTAACATGTTTGTTCGGAATATTGCCAAGTGGAAATAATATGAGACTCACAAGTTGATCAACTTGTAAAAGGAAGGAGAAACGCTTTACATATCTTCAGTTATTGACGACAAATGTAAACCCAATCTTTTCTCATCCATCAATTGGCAGGAGCTAGCAAAATTAAAAGACAGCACTGATGGGTTGTATCATATGCCCTCATCCTTAAAGGAATAGATTATGCAAAAATGTTCATTTGCTTAAAATGTACTCGCCTTCATGAGTTTGTTTCTTCAAGGGATTAGATTGGAGATTGGAGAAATGTAGCATTGCATCTCTTGCTCACTGATGGATCCTCTGCAGTGAATGGGTGCCATCAGAATAAGAGTCAAACAGCTGATAAAAACATCATGCATAGCTACAAAGTCGAGACATTTTTAACTTAAGTCTTCTATCCGTAATTTTGCTTTCTCCAGTGAAAATCTGCACAGATTCGGCAAGACATGCTTTTTTAAATCGTATTCTGACCAGATGCAGTAGTTTAAAGTTTTGACGTCTTGATGGTGGATTAGGGTTTTTTTTTTTGTTTTGTTGGGTGTTTTTTTAAACAGCTTTTGGCTTCACAAGATATTATTTAATGGACCAGAGTGGTGTGGATTATTGTGATTTTTTATCAGCTTTTTGAACTCTCATTCTGACGGCACCCATTCACAGTAGAGCATTCATTGCCAAGACAGTGATAAAAAAGCTAAATTTCTCCATCTTGGATAGTTTGAGGGTCCAAATTGTGCACACATTAAAAAACACTAACCATCAAAAAAAAAAACTATTTTAAATCTGCTTTGCAGAAAATCATGATGTTCATGTTAATTATATTTGAATATATTCAGGTCTTATTTGCATTTAATAAATTAATGCTGGACAATAAAGTTACATTTTGCAATACGAACAATCAAGCAGTTGATATATATTTCACCATATATTGCTTTACAGAAAATCACTGTATGCAAAAATATTGTACGTACAACAAAAGTTGGACCTTCACATTTATATATTTAACTCCTTAAAGGCATTTCATATAATAATATGTTGCAAAGAAGAAAAAAAAATAGGCATTTGAAAGTTTAGTACAGCAATGTGCACATTAGACATACTTCTAATGTATTAAACAAGAATAAACTAAATGGTATAATTCATTACAAATTTTTACATTTGATCACCAAATCTGGCTTTGTGCTGACATGCAATGTAAAATCTGGGTCCTGAAACAAAACCAACCAAATACAGCAGAAATGCTCCAGCAAACTTTTTCATTTACGGGGCGACAAATACATTTAACTTCACACTGCAAAGTGTAATTTAAGCAACGTACAGGGTTACACTGGTTGAGTATAAATATCCTGAAATATTCTGAGAGCTACAGCCACTACAGGAATCTGGATCCTCCTGACACCCAAATAGATCCACTGACACACAAAATCCATTTAAATAAACCAGTCCGTGATCTTCCGAACACTGATTCAACCACCGAAAACAAGAAACAAAACTAGCAGTTAGGACAAGTTACCAAGTGATAAGCTACTACTAGAGCCCGAGATGACATGATTATATTTTGCATTGGTACAAAACGGAAGACTGTCCATTTCAGCCCACATCTAGAAGTTCTCTTCACTTGGAAAAACACTAATTCATCTCCAGTGACACTCGCCAGGGGTTTGGGTGTGTATGACACCCGTCGGCTGTCATTAGGGTGTTAAAAGGCTGCAATGAAGCGTATCGCTGCTTTTTCAGGGCGTTGAAGGGTCTCCAGCCCCAGTGTAATTTAGGGACCCCGGGAGCAGTTAATTACGCCATTAATTAAAGTAATTCAGATCAGACAGTCAGACTGCAGCAGATTTGATGAGATTTAAACGGCTCAATTCTGATACAAACGAACCGAAACCTCTTCGCAACCCACATAACCGCCGAGATAACACTTTAGTGCTTTCCTGCCGCCGTTACTCTCCTTTAACAACACCGAATTGACGTTTCAAATGATTATACAAAAACCATCAGTGTTTATGGAGCTAATCTGAGTTAGCCGTTAGCACCTCTCGTTGACACGGACTGGAAAAACACCTCAAACACGTCAAAACACAAGCGCTCGCGGCCGCACCTAGGCGGCGGGAATTAACGGACTCGGGTCCTACCTGTAGTGGCTCCGGGAAAGGCGTTTATCGGTGTGAAAAACAGCCCGATCGGCGGTCGGATCACGGCATCACTTACCAGCTGTTTGTCCCCACCCTCCTGTCTGTGGAGAGCGGAAATGACGGAGCGTGTCTTCCGAGCCCGCGTCCACAAAGCGCGCGCACGAGTGCGCATTCCAGGCGACGCGCGCATCCGACCACACCAAAGAGCGCGTGAACTTGGAAAAATGAAAAGATATCGTAATTAAAAAAAGATTTTCCGAGTGCATTGAAAATGTGGCATCCTAACTTCACCCAATTGCAATATTTATGGAAGTTTTTGCTTCTCTAATAATAATAATAATAATAATAATAATGCAATATCAATTTGTCTATAGGTTTCTAAAGGTTTTTAGAAGATATGCGAGTTATTTTTATTTTATTAATATGATTGTAGAGGTAATTTCTTGAGCATGTTATACTTTATTAGTAGTAGTAGTTGTAGTATATAAAAATGCATTGCAAATTGTACAACACAGTCCAACAATCACCAGAATCACCACTAAATGTACATATAAAAACAGATAAAATACATCAAAGAGGAATACAGTAAAATAAATATTTAGAGACTGTGATGTGACGGACTCCTGTGTCCCCTAGTGTTCAATACATCAACAAACACAAGGTTCAGTATCTTTCACCTGTCGATAGATGGCGCCATATTCATCCGATTTTTAAAAACTTTATTTAGCTTTTTGTATTTTAAAATAAATACAGTGTTTATTTATTATTTTAATATTCTTATTGTTTACTTTTTACTACTCTTATTATTATTGTTTAGTAACATTTTATGTAATATACAAAATCGAGGTCTGTAACTTTATGGTAAAAATGTTCTGATGTTTTTGGACCCCTCTGCAGTGCACCGGTATGTACAGTAGGATGTGTGTGTGTGTGTGTGTGTGTGTGTGTGTGTGTGTGTGTGTGTGTGAGAGAGAGAGAGAGAGAGAGAAAGTGGGTGTGTTGAGCTGCAGATCAGCTGCTGTCTTTGCCCTTCATAAAGGCAGATCTGTGACATTTGGGTTCAGTTCAGCCAGAGATTCTTACACACACACACAAACACACACACGCAGGTTTGACAGGTTCACGATGGGACTGACAAGCGACCCAAACTTCCAGAATCTGGAGAAATGGTACAAATCAAACGCCACGAGTCTCAGCATGAGGCAGATGTTCGAGGCCGATAAAAACCGATTCCAAAAGTTCAGGTACTTTATTTATTTATTTATTTTTACTTCAAAATGTTAATATTTTACATGAAACAGCTCAATAGTTTAATTCCATTTTATTTTATATTTTTTATCACAATTTTTTTTAAGTAGTGATTAAAGAGTTGCATGTTCTTTTGTCTTCTTTCAACAGCTTAACTTTAAAAACAGATGAAGGAGACATTTTGCTGGATTACTCCAAGAACCTCATAAATGAAGAGGTTATGAAGATGCTAGTGGAGCTGGTAAAGCAGATGACTGTTCACCGAGAATTAAATGGAGTTATCATGTAAATATAACAGCTTTTCCCCTCAGGCGAAGTCTCGTGGTGTGGAGGCCTCCAGAGACAAGATGTTTTCAGGAGAAAAGATTAATTTCACTGAGGTATTTCACTGAGGGTTTATATCAGCTTGCGCTCAAATATGCATCACATTTCTAGCTTTTATAGATTAAAATGAGCGGAGATTGTTTGGACATATTTATTTGATATTTGAAATGAAACATAAGCTGCGCTTGTGAAAATGCTTGACATTCCTATATACACACTTCACATGAACGTGCTTGATTTTCAGGGAATGCATGAACGGATTCAGTGTGTATTTAAGTGTCTATCAAACAACATGAAGTTTGTTCTGCAGGGCCGTGCTGTTCTCCACGTAGCTCTGAGGAACCGCTCAAACACTCCCATAAACGTGGATGGGAAAGACGTGATGCCGGAGGTCAACCAGGTCCTGGAGAAGATGAAGGGCTTCTGTCATGTGGGTGTCATATTTGATGCAATGCTTCAAACAGCTGGATGTGAACATATACACAGATAAACACTGATCAAATATGGAAACTATAGAATGTCTGGTCCAGGATGCAGCTGTAAAAACATTGGACTTTCTTCCGTCCACAGAAAGTTCGCAGTGGCGAGTGGAAGGGATACACCGGGAAATCCATCACGGATGTGGTTAACGTCGGCATCGGTGGATCTGATCTGGTTTGTGAAATCAAAACTTTTACAGCAAGTGCCGGATCAGGGGTTTTCCGTCATTTAGATGCCACCAAAACCGCTGAAAAGATGTGGTGAAACAATTTTCATTTGCAAATGATCTGCAAATTGAAGTCACACAATAAAACAATTTTTTTTTTTTTTTAATGTGAAAGATTTGAAATACTATGAAATAATATTATTGGAAAATATTTATTTAGATTTATTATTTACTAATTTGTTTAGTCATTCATGTTAAACAATTTATTATTTTTTGCTGATTTTTTATTTGTTTGTTTTAAATTAAATGCATTTATCTTAATTGAATTATGTAAATATTTAGTTCAATAATTTAATTATTATTTATTTATATATTTATATTATAATATATAAAGATAGATAGATAGATATATAGAATTCATTTTATTCAAATGTTTATTTATTTGTTTGTTGTAACTCATTATTTATTCATTTATTTTAATCAATCTATCAATTTATTTATTTTGTATCATTTTTGTGCGTGTTTCAGGGTCCGTTAATGGTGACAGAGGCCCTGAAGCCGTACTCTAAAGACGGACCTCGTGTCTGGTTTGTGTCTAACATCGATGGAACGCACATCGCTAAGACTCTGGCTGAACTCAACGCAGAGACCACACTCTTCATCATCGCATCGAAGGTCTGAGCAGGACACAGCTTTCAGAGAGCGAACAGATTATACAGCATTAGCAGACTCTAAAATATCACATGTAGATTTCACTATCCTATTTTACCCCTTGTAAGAGATTTCTGTAAAAAAACAGTTGCAGTGATAAGTCATTTGTTTTCTGTCTGTCTTCCTCAGACGTTCACGACCCAGGAAACCATCACAAACGCTGAATCAGCAAAGGAGTGGTTCCTTCAGGCTGCTAAAGACGTGAGTCTCGCCTCGCAGTGACATGTACGAGACGCCTGTCTCAAGCACTCATACTTCTGTCCTTCTTATCATTCTCACAGAAATCTGCCGTGGCCAAGCATTTCGTGGCGCTTTCAACCAACGGAGTAAGTGCATAAGAGTTGAAATAAAGTAAAATTCCTTTACTGTTACAGTTTTTATTTTCAACTGCTTACACACATTTTCTAAAATGTGCCATTTTTTTTTTACTTTACTCACAAGTCCAAGAATTGCACACACAGAATGCATGCAAAATGAAGTGTGCTTCTGCTGTTTGAGAGCCAGCTTTCAGAAACTGTGTGACAACTTAAGTGAAGATTGTGTGTGTAAGCAGTTGAAAAAAAACTAAAAACCATATTTAGGAATGCACAATCATTTATTTTTTTAAAAATCGTTTACATAAATTTGCTACATATTGACCAGGATTGCATTATGACCTCAAATAGCTATTAATGTTAAAAAAGTTCAGACAACATGCTCCCTTCTTGTGCCTTTTTGCAAAATATTTCCATGTGTTTATGAATATAATTTATATCATATACAAATATATTTAACATAAACATAACATTACATATGCATGCATGTGTGTGTATTTAAATGTACATAATAATATACACAGTACACACAGCATTTCTTTTGGCTGCGATTAATCGTTTGACAGCACTAATAAGAATATTTTCATGACTCGATGAGTACGTTAGCAAAACTTCACAGAAAGTGTGTTTGTGAGATGAGCCCTGGGCATGCAATAAGATACGCATCAGATATTTTAACTTCACTAACAAACTTTATTCTGTTTCCTGTGTTCCAGCCCAAAGTGAAAGACTTCGGCATCGACCCGGAGAACATGTTTGAGTTCTGGGACGTGAGTGTCGGGCTCCGCTGAGGGCCGTGAGCTATTTTTGCTGTAGTGGTTTGACCTGTGAAGTAGGCGTCTGGACAGCTGCTGGTAACCAGAGTCCCTCACTCGACGCTGCTGGGTTATTCGTGATCTTGACCTTATCTCAGCGGAGGTCACACACAGGCTGGTTCACTGTAAAGGCCGACAGGATCCTTTTAGTCACATTGTTGATATTTAAAGGGCAAGGTCCCGTGTATTATAGGCTCTAACTCCCAGTTTCACAAACAAGGCTTAGACCTAAAGAAACTTGCACTGTTTGATCTTAAAACATGTCAGTGCCTTTGTTTTGTCTCAAGAAGACCAGGCATGTTAATAAAAACATAACTAAACTAGTCCCTGATCCTGGCTCAACTTCAGCTCATGTATAGAAGAAGAATTTGGATGTGTGGAATATGTCTTTCATTTATTTTAGTATCCTAGTATTTTACTGTAAGATACTGCTATAGCTTTTGTTAATTGTGTCAGTTTCATTTTAGATTATATTAATATTATCAATATTTACATTTTTGTTAATTCTCAAATGTTTTTTTTCATTAATATGTTTAGAGATTAAATTTATGTTTTATATTTTATTTCCATTAACATTTATTTAATCTAAATTAACAAAAAATGTTTTTGTCATCTTTATTAGGTTTTATTTTTTAATATTTAAATGAACAAATCATGGCTTTAGCTGTCATAAGTGATTTAACTAAAGCTAAATTATTTGAAAGCGTCTCATGTGCAGATGAGTCTGAAATTGTTCTGGTTTTTTTAGTGGGTCGGTGGACGATATTCATTATGGTCTGCAATCGGTCTGTCCATTGCACTTCATATCGGTGAGTGTTATCATGTGACTCTCGTGGAGATATCCAGCGAGTGTGAGAGATTCTCAGGCGTCTGCTTTATCTCTTCTGTCCCAGGATACGAGAACTTCGAGAAGCTGCTGGCCGGAGCTCACTGGATGGTGGGTTTTACATGTGTTCAAATGTAATTTATTTCTGTGATTTTTCAGCATCATTGCTCCAGTCGTCAGTGTCACATGATTTGTCAGAAATCATTTTGATATTTCTGATCATTATTAATGCTGCAAACAGTTGCGTTTTTGTAGAAACTGGTGCATTTCATTTTTCAGGATTTCAGAAAGTTCAAAAGAGGAGCATCTGTAATAAGATCTTTATTGTAATATATCTCACCATCACTTTTGAGCAATTGAATGCATCGTTGAAGAATGAAAGTGTTGATTTCTTTTTATAAAACCCCACATAAACCCTTGAATGTGCGTCTGTGGCAGGACACTCATTTCCGCACGGCTCCTGTGGATCAGAACGCTCCCATGCTGCTCGCTCTTCTGGGCATCTGGTACATCAACTTCTTCCAGGCGGAGACTCACTGCCTGCTGCCGTATGATCAGTACATGCACCGCTTCGCTGCCTACTTCCAACAGGTGTGTCTCACCTGTAGCGCAAACACACAAAACACGTTTTATACTGACAGCAATGGAATAATATACATGCGCATATATGAAACCTTTATGCAGTATATAAGCGCAAATATGAAGTACATATGCACATATATGATCATATATATGATGCATACATGCATATATATGCCACATATAGGCAAAATTGAGGTGCATATATGTGCATATACAGGCCATATAGGTCTC
>JAUMHQ010000081.1:18585460-18596020 GCA_032361165.1 Enteromius paludinosus
CAGGTGATAAGGATCGAAGCTCACACGTACTGTAGTTTAGAAAACTAGTCCCGTCTGAATAAGGCTACAGTATAATTTGGCTATACATCCGCGCTAAAGGTGAAAGTCACTGTATAGACTCCAACCCAACTTTGTCAATAGATTAATGGCGATATTGTTTTTATCGCACGATAACGGCCCACTACTAATATATATATATATATATATATACATATACATATTAACTCTCAATTGTCAAATGATGACCAGAAAATATGTCAAAGAAAGGAAGGAAGGAAAGAAAGAAGGAAGGTAACTTGTCCTGGCCACTTTATGCTAATAAAAAGCAAACTCTCAAAATGCCAAGTAAATATGTAAGAAGGGAGAAACTAAGCTATGATTTGTCCTGCCCAATATATCATCTGTCCTTACTACCACAACTATCACATGAAAGTCTAGTGGCAATAATATAAATATGACATTAACATTGGACAGAAGCAGTTTCACACAGGAAGTTGATCTTCCCATTGCTTGTGTTGTGTGTGTGGCTCTAGAATAAGATTACACTGAAGTGAATTGGAGAGGTGGGTGGAGCTACAGCATCTGTTCTCCCAGGAGACATCCATCCATCCATCCATCCATCCACTAATGAGTACTAATCAATACAGCCCCAGTCTCCGCCTCCCTCTTAGGAAACGTTCAATTAAATAAAGCATTACAGCTACTGTGTTGAGACCCTACAGCTGGTGTAACTCTAACTCACAGCAGGCTTCAAACATCGGAAGAGGACAGGATCTACAGAACTAGCATCTAAAAGAGAACTAGTTTCATTTAAAGGGTTGTAATGGACTTATGTTTCCCATATTGTGTTGGACTCACTGTAATTATGAGGTTCTGAGCTGTTCACATGCTCAGGCTCAGAAATTAAATGTGGCTTTGTTGTTTAAAAAAATATGTAAATTAATCTGAATCCTGGAAAATTAAATGAATCACGGTTTCCACAAAAAATATTTGGCAGTACAAATTTTTCAACATTGATAACAATGTTTTTTGAGCAGCAAATCATCATATCAGAATGATTTCTGAAGGACCATGTGACACTGATTGCAATAAAATACATCATAAGTGTCAATACTCACCAGGAAGTCTTCCTCACAGTAAACCTTTCCATTGACATTATAGAAAGCCTTCCCTCGTAGCCTCCGTCCTGAGCGAGAAAATAAAACAAAACAATTTACTCCACCATGTCACAAGTTTAATTAATATGCAGTCAAAAACACAGCAGAAGAAACTCCATGCATCTTCATGCTGTGTGTTTACAAACAGCCTAGACAACAAACAAGCAATCTTTTCTAAACTTTCAACAACAAATGATTGAAAGGATGAAATATGTTTGATCTCTGACACGTGGTTAAGTGAACGCAAACCAGCAGCCTTAGA
Source organism: Enteromius paludinosus (assembly GCA_032361165.1). Lineage (NCBI taxonomy): Eukaryota > Metazoa > Chordata > Actinopteri > Cypriniformes > Cyprinidae > Enteromius > Enteromius paludinosus. The sequence goes on from JAUMHQ010000081.1 coordinate 18,586,880, forward strand.
CATCCGCGCGAAAACGCATCAAGAACGGCTTTCCTAGAATCAGGGTGCATAGGTTTATACCAGCCTGAAAACAAATGGTTGTAGGGAATTTCCAAATAACAATTTAGACTAGTGTCTGTGAATATTAAGCCACAAAATACGACATTTCATAAAAATTTTTATTCAAAAACAATCCTGCATGTTCTGTTTGTCTCCTTCATTTACTGCACACACTAAACTGTGCATGATGCTTACTGTGTTTTCAGCGCCTGTCGTCTCAATACATGAGCGCACATAACTATTAGAGTGCGGATCGGGCCGCATTTTTCTGTCCGAGCCCGGCCCACGTCCGACAGAGCAGTAACCGAACCCGACCCGAGCACGAAAGGCATTAAGATATTTATATCCGAGCCCCATCCCAGCCCAATGTAATTTTTTCTCATACTAATGAAACATGCACTTTTTTGTTTGGAAATCCCACTTTTATTAAGCAACTGTAGGAAGGCATTCAGAACAGATAAGAGCATCAGCGCACACGGGGCAAAAAGCGCCGTTGTAACACAGGCGCACATTTGCGCTGATGTGTCCGAGCCCGACCCGAACCCGAGCATCCTTTCTAAATATCTGTCCAAACCCGGCCTGTCGGGTACCGTCGGGCTCGGGTCGGGTATCCATCCTCTTATAACTTTATATAACCATAACCATCATCATATCATATAAACAGAAACTTAAAGGTCTTCATGACAACTTGAAAAAAGATGGTGACAAAATTATATTGGGGCTGTCCAATGGAATATACATCCTAATGTAATAATAATAATAGTAATAATAAATACAAATAAATTAAATATTAAAATAAAACCTAATACTAAATATTAATGCAAATAAAAATATTCCTAGGAAATAATGACAGTTTTTGTCTTTGCATACCACTGTTGTTTTTTTTATATGTGTTACATTTTTATGCCTTCATAACAGAAACTAAACTACATAGAAATAACAGAATATGTAATGCATAAAAAAGGGCCCTATAATTGCAAAAATAAATTAAATAGACATACTTTTGAATTAAATTGTTTTTTTTTTCATGATTACAATGAATTAGGCATGCTTTTTGAGTCCAAAAAAAATCTATTTGAAAAAAAAACAAACAAACAAAAAACAAAATTTTGGAAAAAATAAAACAGATTTCTTGTTGACCATGTGGCTCAGATGCTGTGTTTCTGTCTAAATGGGCATTTATTGTGGAAGGGACTTTATGCTGCATGTCTAACTGCACGAGATTAAGATTCAAATACACACAAAAACCACCAAACGCTCATGTTTCTTCCTTTCACACACAGAGTTCATAAATCAGTCTGACCCTTTTCCTTATCCCTTAATTTACAGCGCTCAAGGCAGACATCTCGTTTCTTTTCACGCTCTCAAAATTTATGCACTTGCCACATTCAAACAGCCAGCGGCCCGACAGAGAAACCAACACTTGACTTAATTCAGACTGATAAAGAACGATTCACACGCAGACGTGAGGAAAGACTTTCAATTACTGATGTAGATGCACCGTGTTCACCTGCTCGATCATAAAACAGGTGAAAACATCACAAAGAGGAGGAACGTAAGCCATATAGAGAATTTTTTTTTAAATCCCTAGCAACACACCTACATAGCAATGTGCCGTTTTGCACCGTCAAGAACCACTTAGATGTGTTTAGAAACCGTAATAAAAAGGTGCAAATTTTAAAACAACTGAGATGGCAATGTGAGAGGAGGATGTTTGTAGACGTGTGTACACACAACAAACAACGCTGAGATCACTGAGATTTCTGGAGCTGACAAATGTCTGGGGAGGGCCAGATTCCCAACACAAAAACACAGAGAGACAGAGAGAGGTCTGAGTAAACGGGGACATTCTTTGAGCCTGAGGTCACCGGCTGGTCCCAATGCCCCCCTCCACCACCCAAAACAGACAGAGAGAGAGAGAGAGAGAGAGAGACAGGAGAACAGAAAGAGAGAAAGAGAGGGGGAGGGATGGCGAGATTCCTCCAGCCTTTTGTCAAAGACTGCGGCCACAGTCAACTACATCTACACTGAAAAACCTGCTTATATGCAGGAAACTTTCAGTTCATTTTTGGCAAATATGTAGCTCTTCACTGGTCTGATGAACACGGGTAGTGCTGTTAAACCTCTCACTGAATTGAAATGTTCAATTGTTTCCATACACTGCAAAAAATGTCTTTTCGTTCGAAAATTTCACGTTAAGAAAATATATACAATACAACCTCATGTTGTGTCAATCACGCTGCCTCCAAAGCTTTCGTCCGTCATAAACAAAAATTCGGATCAGGTTATACTTTCTGCGTTTTTGCATCCATGGCATGCATTTTAATAGTAAAGGATGCCAAAAAAATGGAAAAGCGCATGCACAAATTTAGGATGCAATGACCTTTAATCTACATTTTTTAACTTGTTTTAAAGCACAAAAATCTAAACATTTGTGAAACAAGATTCATTTACAGTAACATTACATTAAACTTAGTTTTCTTAAAAATGTATCAAAATATATTCAAATATATTTTTCCTTGTTTTAAGCAAAAATGAAACTTTTCATAAAATTAAGATTTATTAATATCAGTCATTTTGCTAATCTTGATTCGTGGGTTAGGGTTAGAGACCAATATATCGGCCGATGTTTTGGATTTTTAAATATCGGCATCAGCTGGTAAGTTTTTCCGTTTTGTTCGAGGATTTTTTAAAAGGTTTTTACACTTTTTTAATGAATTATTCGTGATTTCAAATTATGCTACGCTTACTTGCCCACTGTCATATTCATGTCATTTTTCCTCTTTTTGAAAGACAGAAACCAATCATGGACGCTTCCTTTTGCTATTAAGGCAAATGGCAATACAAAAATGACATGTGTTGCATTTCCCGCTCACAACTATGGATGTTTACCAAACTATGATGGTTTCTGCTTCAGAGAAGCCCGGAAATGAGAAAGGCTCCATTAACCACAAAAATGTGCGATTTTTCACTCACATGCATCTCTGCTACTTCACTCGTCTCAGAAGACTGTGCAGGCAGGTTTATTTCCATGGTCTGCTGTGTTAAATGCATCTTCGATTTAATTTTTACACTTGAACGGATGTTTCCCATGACTGTCACAGTGGCTGCAGATCTTCAGTCCTCTCATGAACTCAGTCAGGGTCGTTGCCATACGTGACGCAAGTAAGAAAGAGGCTGTGCAGTATAGAGGAGGTCAATTCTACTGTTCTAAGGTCTCGTGTCACACTAAGTGCACATTTCTGGAATTCTTTGTCTGACAGTGTTTTTCTTAACTTAACTAAAAATATCAGAATTGTTAAATAAATTACATAACGATTATCAGACAAACAACTTAAACTTAAAACACTTAGCTGAAGTACTAAAATTACATAAAATAAAGCTGAAAAATAAATAAATAAATAAATATAGAAAATCATGTTACACAATTACTAAAACTTACAATAAAATGAAAATTAAATGCAAATATAAAAGCATCATTCAAATGTATACTATAAAATAATACTACAAAAGCATATAAAAAGTCAAATTGTTTCTTTTGAATGACTGTAAAAAATAGAACCATAAAATTAATCTCAGGGCAACCAATTATTCTAGAATGTACATGTCTCAACAAGAACACACAAGTGACATATTCATATACAAGAAAAATGACACCTCCAAACACAAAATAAAAAAGGCAGAAATCTCATTTTGTCAAAGAGTTCAGAGGCTGATGTGATTTTCTCACTGTAATATGACTGACTGTTACACACCACATCTAAAGGGATATAACACTGTGTCATTAGAACAGAGCACACAGCTGCTGGGGACTGCTGGGAAATCTGTCACGAGCATAATCAAAGATCCAGAGACGGCTAACACATGAAAGAAACACTGAGAACAGAAAATAACACATGCTCATTCAGCCCATTTTTGTTTTGTGTAAGATGTTTTATGTAGCATAATTTCACTAAGCTGATGTCAGATCATTTTGTTTTTGCTTCAGATTTTGAAATTATGCAATCTAATCTTAATCTTAATAAATTAATGACTGATTGAATAAGCAATAGACCAAGACCTAATTATTGACCTAACGATTCGATCTGAAATGCAAATACATTTTTTGTGCATTAAGAACAAAGTCTATGTGTCTTTCTAGATCCTTTCCTAAATCTGTGAGAAAACACACACACACACACTCCAAGAACAAGCAGGTCTTTATCATCTGCAGGTGGCTTCGCCCCAGTGCATGATGGGATGCTGGAGGTGATGAGTCACTCAAAGGGTGTATGTACATGTTCGGGAATTCACATCCAGACTCTAGTCAGTGTGTGTGTGTTACTGTAAAAAGGGGAATTTTAGTCTGCGGTTCAAAGCATGTGCAGGCCTGCTGGTCACACACATGCTCTTCTGCCCCTTCTCTCTCTCTCTCTCTCTCTCTCTCGATATAAATATACATACTATATATACATGCACTGTTCGTTTAATTTTTTCCACTCTTTTTCCCCATGTTAATGCATATTTTGTGTGTTTCACAGGTAACCCAAACAACTGTACTGAGTCTAATAAATGGTGACAAATAAATCACTGGCCAGAAATAAATATTTCCAACAGATCTCTGTGCGCGAATGCTATGAGTCCTGTTGTAGACTAAAGTCTTAAGCAAATAGGAATGAGAGAAAGAGATGAAATAAGAGTGAACGAAACATCAAAATGACACTGTGCTGGTGTGTGTGTGTTTGTGTGTGTGTGTGTGTGTGTGTGTGTGTGGAAGAACATGAATGCAGCTCACACAGTCAGCCGAGGCCTGCGGGACACTCGGGGCGCACGTACACCTACCTTTACAATTGTTGTGATGCTGTCAGTGTGTTTATGAGAACAGGAGTGTTTGTCCATGTTATGGCTGATACAGCACTGGTACAGAGAGACGTGACAGAGAGAGAGATGGAGTATTAAATGAGTGCATTCCTCTCTCTTTGATGAGGACGGGGCGGGTGCAGCTCTGGACGTGACAGCAAAGTTGAATTATACAGCATCAAGAACTCTGTCTCTCATAGATTGATAGGTATTCACATAGAGCGACAGGCAGACAGATTCAGACAGAACAACAGACAGACCGTTCTAAGGTCAAAACAAAATAAGGTCAGAATAATAGAACTAACAAGATGGATGGATAGTTTTGCATGATAGGATATTTTAGTGGTTGTAGTGGTGAGGTTTGGTGTGTAAATGAACTCCTGCATCATCTGCTGTTATCATGACACTCAGCACTTTTGTTTCTCCTCAGCTGAGCACAAAAACCAATTACAGCTGTGATTACCTGCACAGACTGGGCACAGCAGCACCACTGCCAGCATGATATTGCTTTTATACACCACCTCTATAAATAAGAACTTGATACAGAGCACCCAACATAATGCATATGACACATGTAAGCCACAAATGGTTAAACAGATCAATCATTATTTGTATTTAAATAAATGCAAGAAGAAAAAAACACTACATCACTGTTGATTACAGTGCAATGGGGGATTTTATCAAACACTTTACAATTTAAGAAGTTTCGGATTAAAGTACAGAAACAAATGATAATAAATAAGAGGAATTGGAGTCTGTGCTGCAGGGACACTAGTAAAATACTACAAAAGCATAGAATATGGCTTCTTTCAACTCGTTTTGTGGCCCAATTAAGCCAGAATAGACACTTAATAGGAGCACTTACTGTGTAGACAGTTTTTTGATAATAATGCAGCAGTTTAGTGGCTTTTAACACATCGCAGCATGACATTCTAAAGCTGTAGGTTATTTACAGTTTCCAAGTAACACTGCAATTTATAAAGTTATAAGTATAATGGAACATTTATCTCACAATTCTGACTTATTTTTCCTCACAGCTGTGAGATATAAGTGCAAATATATACAGTATACACACACACACAAACACACACTTTTTTATGCTTTTGCACTGACTAGAAGTAAACAATATTTAGTTCTTGTGACTTATCTGATTTTTTGGTTTGCTATCAGTATGCTGAATAAATAAATAAAATGTAAATTTATGTAAATAATACTTTTAAAATTGAACGTAGTTAGTAACTTGCACATGTTTGTGTAATGTGCAATCTATTTTTGGAACTAAATCATGATATATACCATGACCATGACATAAAAATAACAGATTTTGGTCATACTGTACCCGCCTTTGGTCATTTCAAAAAGTTTAAGAAAACATCTCTCTGGCCTTCTTAAAGCCTCATTCTCAAACATCTAAAGCAACACATGGTTTATGTTCCATCTCCTTCACTCTTAAAACATTACAGCAGCTCATGATTGCACTGAAGTACTTAAGATCAACCACAGCAGCTTATTCATCACAGATAATCCAAACATCCACAAACACACTCGAACGTCACGCTAAAGAGCTCCTGTGAACTTCAAGAACCCATTATGCCCTTAAAAGAGGCTTCCAGTTCCTCCCAGACCGCATCCGGTTTACTGGCCCGCTTTCTTTCGCCAAACAATACGTGTACAGCGAACGGCTAGCATTACATGTAAATTATCTGCACTGGCTGTAAAGCGTGAGGAAACAGTATCTGTGCGGAGGGGAAGAGAGAATGAAAAAGAGAAAACTGAACAGTAGTTGTGCTCTACAGTACTGCCGTGATTTCTCTCTCTCTCTCGCTTACAGAGGAAAGAGGAGAACCGAGGACGCGTCAGGTGACGGTGCACACACACACTGCTCCCACGGACAGAAACACCGATCAGGACAAACGTGACATGCTCAAACACATTCATTTACAAAAATAAACACGCTTTTCTACAGGAGTGAGTCTATGCGTGTGTCACACGATCTTTGCCTTTCGGCGAACTTAACAATATCACAAACCACAATAAAGCTTACATTTTAGATACGCAGTTCTCATTAAATGCACAATCGTCTCATTTGCATACTTCATAATTATACAAAAATGCACATTTCTCCTATTTTAGATGCATAGCTCTAAATAAATGCATAGGCCTCAAATTTTAGATGAATAATTCTCTCATTTTGGAGATGTAACTCATTTTAGATGCACAACTCACATTTGATGCATAATTCTCACAACAAGCACAATGCTCCTATTTTAGATGTGTAATTCTAATTGAATGTATCATTTTACTTATGTTGATCAAAAATGATTGGTACACAGTCAGAGCTGGACCAACAGACCAAATGGACCTCTGCTGACAGCAAGGACACAAAGCATGCTTTAGACAACAAACAACAGCACATTGGTGTCAGCAGAGGTCCATCTGTTCTTTTGTTTAAGCACTGACTGTGCAAATCATGAACACAGTTCTAAGTAAAATTATGCATCTACAATAGAACATTTCTGCAGTTTGTGTATATGTGTGTGTCACTCACCGCAGGAGCAGCAGGTGAAGCAGTTAGTATGATACAGGTTTCCCATGGCCTGACACGCTTGACTCGCTCCATACACACCTTTACCGCACTTTACACAGATACCTGGAAGAGACAGACACACAAACAGCTGTTAGGATCACAGACAAGTGAAAACAGTAGACACAGAATTTAAAGGTATTCACGTCAACCCATCAAAATAAAAGTTTGGTTGAACTTAAAGACATATAAAGAATATGTTCATATTGCTCCGTAATATTATAGGCTATTTTATAAATAAATAAGTTTTTGTGCATCCATATAATTAGACACATACAGCATGTAGCCTATATTTTTATATTAACAATTTATTTTAAATATAAATATATGAATGCACGTGTGTGTATTTACATATACATAATAAATACAGAACACACATACATTAAATACACAAAAAAAACTTTATTTTGGACGCGATTAATCGTGATTAATTGTTGCCCAGCAATGATATATATATATAAAATAGGAGTGATTAAGTGATTTGAAGTTCAAAAGTTCATAATTTATCATCCACTCTTGTTATATATAAGTGCTCGGCATCATGGGAGAGTGAGTCAGCAGCAATAATGCATGCAGTCTCACGCACAAGATGGCCTCCGCTGGGGTCACATTCCTCACCGCGGCCACGGTCAACACCTAGACATGGTCAGGCTGAGGTCACCCCTCAGACGGCCATGACCGACGACAAACATGACAAATCACACTTCAATCTCCCGACAACAACTCTTCAGATAACTCAATTCAGTCTTTCGGGAAATTCTGTGTCCAGGGGCCAGTTGCATAAACTTCATGTTAAGACAGTGTCTTAAGAGCTAGCCTGACCAACTAGCAGTTAGCCAAGAGTAATCTGCTGTATTTTTTGTATTTACCATAGACTAATATACGTAATTGAATAAAAAAAAAAAAACTGTCACCAATCTTCAAAAAAAATTGATCTGACTAACTTTTAAGGCTAGTCTTAACCTTTTATGCAACCGGCCCCAGATCTCAAAACGGATGTAATTCAGCCCTTAATGATTTAAGAAAATCTCACTTAAAGGCTCAATTTACATGAAACCCATTTGTGCGTGTGATAACAGGGTTTGGAACAGAAACACTCATCAGATAAGCTCTCGGTGACTTAATGGTTAACTCATCAAGATAATTATAGCATCATCGAGACGGCACTTCTGATCTAATCGTGTTTGTAAAAGTCCCGGCAGGGGCTCGCTTTATCTACAACGCTCACGGCCCAGAGGTGTGGCGTATAAACCTCCACGACTGCACTCAACCACTGTCCACCCCAAGAACCAGAGAGGACAAAAGTGAGGCTGCTCGAATACGGCACAAATCATCGTGATTAAACGATGATTACAATTAAACTTTGGAAACATTATGCATTTATTGAACTTAAGCTTGTTTTTAGTTTTTTTTTTCTGTAAAAATTAAATAATATAAAACAAGTATAAACAATAAAAATAACAAACAATAATAAATATATTAGAAATTATACACATAATACAAATCTAAGATCATAAACGATATATGAAAATAGTAACAAATAATACACAGAGTAATATAACGTTTAAAAAATTTACAAACTTTCATTGAACTTGTTTTTTTTTTAAATATATTTTTCTGAATTTCCTAAAACTGAAAACAAATAAAATAAGAAAAAAAATAAAGTAATATATGTATAT
>JAUMHQ010000081.1:18597742-18624551 GCA_032361165.1 Enteromius paludinosus
AATATATTTTATATATAATATATATATATATATATATGTATATATATATATAAAAATACATTTATGATATATAATTATATTTACATATAATATATATAAATAAAATAATAAAAAACACATATATAAACACAAAAAATAAACATATAATATTACAAATAACAGAAATATTAAATTATAATTAATAAATAATTTATAAACTAAAATAATACAATAATACACAAAGCAATATAACATATAAATAATAAATAAACTCCATTAAAAGAGTTGTTGTGCTCCGCTGTAAAGGAAAGGCTGTGCTGAATTTATCACACAAAATAAGAGCATCACTTCATCCTGCTGTAAGTCAAAACAGTAATTGAAAATAAAATATGATTAATCGAGCAGCCCTCCATTCAGTTACTGTAGCCTGTAAACTAGTCTATCAGCTGTAAGCGCGTGTTATTGTGTAACTTTACCACGCTATTAGCAGAATGGAACTAACAGTTTTCCAATAGCTGGATAAACAAGTACCTGACAAAACCTCTATCAAAACTGCATGCGATGCAGAAATACTGATCTTTCATATAAAGGACTGCATACTAGAACATTCCTTTTTGTTGTGAAACGGTGAAGTCTCAATCGTGAAGCAACTTTTAATACGGCACTTACTCACCTTGCCAGCTGAAAAACAAGTTTTCAGGTGAGTGTTAAGAGGAACTAATCCAGCGTTGACTAATTAACACGTTCAGCTGACTGTAACACACAGATCACACTGAACACGCTGTTAATCCTCATTACAGACCGGCTCTGTCTCACAAACGTGCGGCTGGCTCGCTTCTTCCTCGGCCAACAAATCAGGGATATCTTAGTATCACTCAGATTATCTGTACTGAGTATCTGAATAATATTTTCAAATAATATTTTAATTTTCATATTCTCCTACTTCATTTTAATTTAAAATGTTTTTATGTCAATATATTATAATTTTTTTAACATGTAAGGATTTGTTTATAGTTTTAGTCTAATAACTCTATACTAAAGTCATAATATACATATACAATATACATATTAATATACAATTTCTTTAAAATATGACAATGATGATTTGGCTTTTTTTCTTTCTTTTTTTTTATATTCCTTCTAATTGTTTCTTACTGTATTTCATATACCTACTTACATTTTTACATTAATTTGACCCTAAAAACACCATAAAAATGAACAATGTTTTTTCAATATTAGTAGAATGCAGCAACTATGTTTTGTTTTGTTTTTACAGACTGACCACATTTTTACATACCATGGTTGCACTAGGGTTAGCAAAACCATGGTTCATTTTCATAAGAGCAGTGTTAAAATGGATGAACAAGTGGCTAAAATTTAATACAAAAGAATAAATATGTTAATTCTGATCTTAATTAGGTCTGGGACGCACTGCAGTACTACCGCAAATACGTAGACAAATCCTCATATGTTTACAAACCATGGCTTACCTTGGATTAAAACTTTTAGGCAGTAGCATAGTACAAATCAGTCCATTATAACCTTAAATGTTATAGTTATGTAGTACCAACTGACTCTTATGTATATTTTACAGCATTAATTGAGATATTTTTTTTCCTTAAAAAAAAAAAAAAAAAAATTGGCATGCAAGTGTACTTGATGTATTTCCAAAATAATCAATAACCAAATCGCAAGCTTGTGCATTAGAATCAAATTGATCTTAATATTTCTGTCCTAATTAAAACTACAAATTCCACTGAGTTTGGAAAATTCTGTGCACAGTAAGCATCTGAATATCTCTTATATCACCTGTCTCTGAAAATGTGCAGATTTTAAAATCAACCAGCAGATGGTCAGATTTGTTCAACTAGGTGATTGAAAAATACACACAACCAGAAGAATCTGTACACTGCTTTCACTGTGATAACGGTCTTTGGTTAACAGCAGCGAGAGATGCAGACGTAATGAGGACGGCTGGCAACTCAACAAGACGCATCCTCCAGACGACCTCCCCTCACCTGATACACACTGGTACCACTTCCTCTATACAGGCCATGAACCACAACTCCTTCCTCTCGCCGGCTGATAACAGCTCACTCAGTCTGCTCCAGAAAGACATTAAAAGCATTGCCTTGTTTCACATAAGGCCAAAGATTAACCTGTGTTTTCTATTACTGTTGTTGAGTTTGGACTAGGGCTGGTTGGTTGGGTGATTTTGGAAGATTTATGGATTCATTTAAGTGCAATGTTTTACCACATTTCTTTTTTTTTGTGTGCACAAGACACTTGAGATGCAAAAGATGCAAGACGTGACCGGAAAAACATCAAAACATGTCCATAACATGAAAAAAAGTGTATTTCAGATCATGTAAAGCACTTTGAAGTCCATTTTTATGTCTGACAGTTGATATTTAAAGCTTAATATTATTATTATTTTTATTAACAGCTGAATACTGGTTTTGGCTAAGAAATCTTTATCATTTTTATTATTTTACATTATTTCTGATCACATTATATTTACATTTAGTCATTTAGCAGATTATTTTATCCAAAGCGACTTACACATAAAGACAGATGCAATCAAAAGCAACCACACGCCAGCACTATGACATATTATTTACTATTTTTTCTGCATCTTTTCTGCATTTGTTTTATATTTACCATTTATATTTATATTTTTATATGTATTTTTTTATATTTTAACCACTTCATGCATGGTCAACTTTTTTTAACCACATTTATTTTAAAAGGAGCATGATACTTGCATCACATGTTGTTAAGTTGACAAGCTAAACTTATTTTCTATTTTCTTTTTTTATGTACAACAATAACATGCACAGATATATTAATGATCCACATGCACGCAACATGATCATGCAACTCAATTTAGAACCCAAATTACGTGTTTATTACACCAAATCAAAACAACGCATAGCTAAACTTCAGGCGAAAAACAATTCTCTGAACGGAAACGGCGGTGAGCAAAGTCTCATTCTGTGTTTATTTTGAACCAGACCCTGAATCCCGAGTGTCTGTGTGGATACACGAAGGTCAGAGGTCGGCTGATTCAGCGCTAAAGCAGGCGAATAACGCTGCCAGAAATCATCCAGAGCAGATTACTCTGAGAAACTCAGAGCGTTTCTGTGTTTTGTGCGTGTTTGTGTGCACATGTGCGGACTAAGATGATTGTTATTCTAAGCAGGTGATCAGCGTTGACCCCCAGCAGCTGTGTCTGGCTGCAGAGACAAACACTCTGTGCCAAGAGTCTGGTGCTGAACCGCCACCCCACCGACAGCCTAATCGCTTGCAAGAACCAACGCAAATTCAACCAGTCATGCATTATTTGTGATAGCTCACAGTTTTAAAGTCTAAAGCCAAAAACTTTTTGAAGCAAAAAAAAAAAATATCAGAAAATCTGAAGACAATCAAGCCTTTTCTGTAGGGCAGAAAACTTCAAATGAGCACTTTGAAGGGTGCATGGTAATGTAGTCTGATAAGCACACACACACACATACACACTAATGTTTACAAGTTTGTGATCAGTAAGATTATTCATGGTTTTTAAGCTCAACAAGGCTGCATTTATTTGGTCAAAAATAAAGAAAAAAACCCCAGTAATACTGTGAAATAATTGTAATTGGGGTTTTTTTGTGAACATATGTTAACTTAAAATGTAATTTTTCCCCTTCATTACTCAAGAATTCTTTGATTTATAAAAAGTTAGATATATAACCACCTCTTAAAACTTAGCATAAAAAACAAACTCAAGTCACACAAAATGAACATTATGTATAATGTACCATATGATATTTGCTTTTCGCTGTGCAATACAAAATGCAATGCTTGCTATTGTTTTCCACACAAGAAAAGCACGCAATAGGGATTTGTGCTAACCATAAAACTAGTCCAAATGTGCATTATAATAGGTTTTCTCATAATTGACTGATAACCTTTCCTCTTTTGTAGCTCTCAAATATCATGGTGCATGGAGGCGTTTGGTAAGTTTAAGGTCAATTATAACAATTTGCATTGGTTCTCAGATGTCACATGAACACACATGAGATTTAAGAGCTGAAGCATAGAGCAAAGTCATACATTTTAGAGCAAAGTCATCCATTTTTGCTCCTTTTTATGTGAATATAGACAACTTGCAGTTCTGTCCTTCTAGGAGTTCGACAGTAGATTCTGATGCAGGTTTGGAACGACGTGACAGATTTTTCATTTTTAGTTGAACGAACCCTTTAAGAGCACAGAAAGACATCACGAATACCCGGCGAGATTGATTTTAGGGGAGCTGTTGTCACGGTAACGGAGAAGGTTCGGTCTCGCGCAGACTAAAGAGGGTTCGGCATGCAGTAAAAAAAAACATCACCTGCTCCTCTGAGGCAAAAACACACTCATACCTCCATCTCTAGACGTTCTGCAACTAAACCTGGGTAAATGTGTTTCCAGGCAGTAGCAGAAGCAAATCCTAGTTGCAACGGAAACACAAAAGATGAGACAATGCGACAGAGTCACAAAGCTTGTGTTCTTTGAAATGATGAACACTGTCCTCTTCACTAAGAAAGCATTACAGTTACTATGGCTTATACCTAGGGTTAATGATCTGAACAAACCCAATCAGCAACATTTGTGTTCCACACATGAATGCTTCCTCAAAAAATGAAGTTAAAATTCTGCTTACTCATGTCAAACTTGTTCAGGGATAGTTCACTCAAAAAATAAAATCCTGTTATGGTTTACTCACTCTCAAGTTGTTCCAAAGCTATATTTTCTTTACTGTATTGAACAAAAAATACTATATTTTGAAGAATGTTGATAAACAAAACGTTGACACTAGCCATTGACACTAGTATTTTTTTCTAGTCAGAATATTTTATTTTGTGTTCAACAACTAAAAGAAACTCAAGAATGGAATGACATACGGGTGAGAAAATGATGACACTTTTTTTTTGGAGGCGGTGAACATTTTATCTTCTGTGCTGCTGTATTTCTCCTCCGCTAAACCGACACCAGTCCCGCCAAAATCACAAATTAGGAGTTCCCTAAGAAAATAAAAACAGGCTCACATGCCTCTAAAGAACATTTCTGTTGACGTTCAGGCCTTGGAAGGACACTGGCAGGAAGTGGCGTTCAAACTGGGAGACAAAGTATGTACTCTCTGAAGACTTGCCTTTTTCCGTCCAGGTCCGGGCCAAAAACAAGCCTCTAAGAACCCTGTTTGTCTGTCTGCTCACCGACTACAATGTCCTTTTTGGGCTGTGCCAGTTGGGATGCCAGGAGCCTTTGTTGTGATTGGTCTACCGCTGCTCCCCGGTGTGACCAAAACCAATCAGCAATCAGCTGGTTACAATGCAAAACGAGCCAGTTACTGCAGTGTTTAGCCAAAGTTTGGCACCAACCTGCATACTTAAACCCTGAGGGCTGGGTGCAAAACTTGTGTTTTATCAAAACAACACACTAAACAAACAAACACAAACTGTGATTATAATACAGTCAGCAGCACATTTCAACAAAATCCATCCACAAGATCTCACTTGCTTAACCTTGTTTGCTAAAGCTGCCTGCTACTGAGAAAAAAGATTTGTCTTCTGAGCTTAAAAAGCAATGTCTCAGGTGAACGTGATTTCACCGAGTACTATGCTCCAAGGATGTAGATCCAGGGAACATTCCAATCAACCAATCAGAATTAAGGGATAACTTTTCAGAAAATCTCAGTTTTAGGGTTGGGTTAGGATTGGGTTAAGTCTTGTTTTTATTTTTGGACAGTAATGTTGATCCAGGATCAACAAAATATGCTGATCAAGAAAATTTTGGCAAAATCATGCTCATTATGAAACCATAAGATCTGAGCTCATATTTGTATTAATTTTACAGCTCTATGCTATTTTTGGATGTCAACAATTAACTTGTGTGTCGCGTTTATGATTGTTTCTCCTATGGATCCTAAATGGGGAGAAATACCCATAAAAGTAAATCATTACAGAAAACAATTCAGAGCCATTAAACCTCCTTTTGAGACTTAAAACAGTGCTGATGAATGAAATGACAGTGATTTTAGTCTATGTTGCAGCATGCCTTGTGAGATGATCCAGGTTTTGGGAATTTGGATTCTTTTGCATGACGCCTTTGGGCGAAAAAGTCTGTATGAATGATGATTTAACCAGCTCAAAGATAAATAATGATAGTGCGATTAAAGCAGGGCTCAAAGTATAAACCCTCTTGTCTGGAAAGCACACTGATTCATTGACAAAACATGATTTACACCTGTTTTCCCACACCATAATGATACTTTAATGAGTCCAACACAAAGGCTGCTCTGTGCTGGCTTTGGTATATGGGGTTTGAGCAGTGCTGTCAAATTATTAATCACGATTTAACGCATCCAAAATAAGCTTGTGTTTATGTCATATATGTGCATTGTGCAAATATATAAATAAATGGACACAAATGTAAGAAAAATTTGTTTTTTGTATCAAATATTTTATACATAAAGTATTTGAACATAAATAGATACATGCAAATATTTTCTGCATATGCGTGTTTATCCATAAATTAGCTTATGTAAAAAAAAAAAAACTTAGTTTGGATGCGATGAATTGCGATTGATCGGTTGACATCAGTAGGTTGGAGCGTGTCAATGTGATAATATTGACTTTCCACCGAACAATTTTGGAAAAGTTTATTCAAAAACTGAGATTTTTGTAGGAAATGCAAAAAGCACAAAGAAAAAAATGAAAGGGAATGCTTTTATCTGTCCAAAACGTAAATGTGCACTAAACTGTTGTGGTTTTTTTGTGTGTGATTTAAGACCCTGCATGATCTACTCACCAAAATATTCCTTTTTCATGTGCATCTCGAGCTCCTTCTCCAGCTCCAGGGTGAGGGCCTCCAGGCGACGC
This sequence comes from Enteromius paludinosus, assembly GCA_032361165.1. Taxonomy (NCBI): domain Eukaryota; kingdom Metazoa; phylum Chordata; class Actinopteri; order Cypriniformes; family Cyprinidae; genus Enteromius; species Enteromius paludinosus. Next base: position 18,604,624 of record JAUMHQ010000081.1, read on the forward strand.
TCCGCCGGACTGGGGCCGCTGTCCCGGGATGGAGTGACCTGGTAGGGGAGCTTTAAGCGCTGCCCCCCGGTACCCATCTTCCCGTAGTTAAACGCGATGTTGACATCTGAATTCTGCTGCTGCGGCTCGGAAAACGCTTGGAGGTGGACGCGGTTATTGTGGAGGCCGTTTGGCTCCGTGAAGTCCTGCAGCAGCGCATCCTCCGGCAGACCGGGTCCCAGCATAGAGTGCTGGAGCTCGGGATACGCGCTCATGGAGCTCCGCGAACTCCTGGAGCTGTGACTTGAGATGCTGGAGCGGGGGCTTACCACGCAGTTCGCCGCCACGGCGATCCGCGCAACTCCGCTGCCGTCCTGGCTGCAGATGCTGGACCGGGGGCTGGTCATGGGGATGCCGTGCACCACGCCGCTCTCTGGTTCGTGGTTCCCCGCTGGAGAGTAACTGGAGCGCGGGCTTGTGGTGCTCGATCTGGGGCTGATGTGCCGCTGGTCGTAGCCCATGCTGATGCCGCTGGTTCGGTTACTGCTCGGTTTGCTCCCGCAGTCGTAGCTGTTGAGGCTGGTTCTGGGGCTGGAGTGTTTGCTGGTGTCGCTGGCCGTGCTGGCGTAACTCGAGCGGGGGCTGATCACGCCGTTGCCTTCGCAGTACTTCTCCTGTCCCGGTGACACCAGGCTGGACCGCGGGCTGCTGATGCTCGACCTCGGGCTGGTGTGTTTGCTCTGGTCTTGCGAAGAGTGAGACGAAGCCAAACTGGACCGGGGGCTCGTGGCCATGCATAAGCTGTTGCTCCTCACCTGCTTTCCCAGGATGAGCGCGTCGTAAGCGCATCCAGCGCTGTACCGGTGCGCCTGCACCTCCGCTTGCGTGTATCTCCTGAGACGGTCCGACGCGCCGCTGTAACACGGCAAGGCAACTTCAGATTTGGTGCAGTACGAGTCGGGATCGGGATAAACAGCGTCCCTTCGCGGAGAACAGAAATCCAGAGGCACTGAGGGTCGGTTACCGTTGACGGAGCGCAGGGGAGCCGCGCCGTAGACTTTGTTCCCGTGCGAAGAGGAGCTGCCATTCATTCGTTTAGTTTTCTCCATATCGGGGTTCGGTTCCCCGTACATCCCGTCTTGATAAACGTCAAATATCGAGAGGTTTTCCATCAGTTTGCTCGCCGGATCCTCGTCATATCCATCCATGTCGTCTCTGAGGCGAGTTGAACGGGGGAGCGCGCGGAGCACTAACGTTAGTCAACTACAACACAAACTGCATTTTACGCGGAAAAACGCCGCCTCAGGCGAACCATCGTTGCCTGATCGCGATTACTTAGTCCTTCGCCGTCATTTCGTCACGATACATGATCCCCGCCTGTCGATTTGCGGCGATACGGTCGTCGTGACAAAGTTTCCACTCAAGAGAACGTTTGTCAATTTCAGGTTTTTGTAAAGTTGAAAGGTCTTTACAGTCAATGGCGCGCTGCGCGGAGGAATTTTCTCGCTTTGATTTTCCGCGATTGTCCCTGCGAACTCGTTTCCAACAATTTCAGCTCTTCTAAAATTCCCCTCCGGGAATATCGCAATAAATAGAAGAGATGTTGGACGCATAGACGGACAAGTACGCGTTTATCAAACTATTCATTCGGGACTCGTTTGTGTGTGAGGAATGCGCGGAGGGAGACGGGCTGCGCTGCGGCGCTCTGGAATGTGGTTAATGCCGGAGCGAAACAATGATAGAGAGCAACTCAGCAAGGGGGAGCAGAATCCTGAAAAAAAGTCCTTTGGAGAGTCTATGTGTGTCCACTTTCATCCAGCGGGACAGATTAAAGATTTAACCACATAGACCAGCCCACAGAAAATAATTAAAAACTACACTGAACATTTAAAAAAAAAAACTTTAAACAAGAAGCAACCCTTTATGCAACTGAATTGTTAGTATCCTTGGGAGAGTGAAATGAGTATTAAAGAGTACTCTAGTTCAAACATTTATATACTGTTTTAAAAAATCTACCTGTCTTGTGTTATCCAGGTAACTCACGCACTAAAAGCAACAGCACTAGCATGCACTTACAGTACTGCAGGCCAGTGAAGGTTTGTTGAATCTGGGGGAAGGGCAGATCCCAAACATCTCATTGTGCATCAGCGACAAAGGCTATTGTCACTAACTTACATTTCCGTCACCATGCAGTGAAAAAAGTATTTTTTTTTCACGCTTGAGCCACATTTAAAATATCAGATAGCACAATATCAAGAGTGATTTATTTTAAGCACAGCTCAAGGTTTTTAAGTGAAACGCTTTTTTTTAAACGTCTAAAACAATAGTTGAAAATGAAGACAGCACTGTATGACTGGGTGTTTATAAAACAGTTTAGATAGTTTATGCGGTGAGGAACGGCTGAACACAAGTACTTGTTCATATGTAGTATATATAAGTGTGTATTCATATACATATACAAATATATTAATGTTTCAGGATTTTGGTGTTTGAGGATAACTCAAAATGTCTATCATAACACTAGCATTTCCAAGATCATGGGTTCAATTCCCATAAAGCATAAATAATTGTATGCAGTGTATTAATTACAAAATTGCATGAATGCAATTCAAAGCAAAGACATTGCAAAAAAGAAAAAAGAATTCAGTGCACTATATTTATGTGACTAATCAATTATAAGTAAGTAAGTAAGACTATTTTCTTTATATTTGCTCTTTGGATCATCTCACATCATGCTGGACAGCATGATCATCAGTTCTGTTCAGTGCTGCTCTCAGTTAAGCAAACTGACAAAACACACAAGACATTTTGAAAATCTTGTTAAATTGCTATATTGAGTAAGAAAAAACTAAATATCACATCCATCAAATACATTTCTGGTAACCATTCTTTTTCACCAAAAATACATCATTTTATTCTTTTCAAGAAGCATTTTAATATTGTTTAAAATCCACAAAAATATATTTACCCAGAACTTTTTAAGGACAAACGTGGAAATAAAAAGTTAATCAGGGTTTAACTTATTTGTCTCTTCACAACATTGAACAACAACGCATCCCTCATGTACATTTACATGAACATACATGTTTTAAAAATTAACAAATCAGATCAGTATGAATCTCACATAATGCACAGAACTGAAATTAAATCCTCAAATTTCACTGCCCCACCACCGGAAGGCAGGAGAGCACCACTGCTGCAAACGCGACCACCAGAACAACATCTAAAATTAGTTTCTTAATTGATGACTGGCTGTGCTTCTTCCCATGACCTTTGCCTCGAAACCATTGCACAACATCTTCTAGGTCAAACAGTTTAGGCTCGTATCCCAGCTCTTCTCGTGCCCTACGCATACTGAAATAGTGTGTGACGCCCGTCTTGTAGACCTCAGTACGAGTCAGCAGGGGTTGAAAGTTATAAATCCGCCCCACGACGTGGTGAAGCATCTCAGTCAGGAACGCAAAGAGGTAAATGAGCGATATGGGCAGGCGAAGCGTGGGGAACGAGTATCCCAGGCCCTCCACCAGAGGTCTGAAAAACTCAAAGTTGTTCACAGGCCTTCCGTCAGAGATGAAATAGGGCTGACCGGCAGCACGATGCTGACGCTTTTCAGTTAACGCCTCGGCAGCTAACATGTGTGCGGACACTAGATTATCCACATGAACAAACTCCACCAGACTATCAGGATCCCCGTACACAAACCGAAAAATTCCATTCTCAATGTAACTAACTATTCTAGGCAAGTGCCTTTCCTCGCCAGGGCCGTATATACCGGCTGGACGCAGGGAGCAAGTCTGCAAGACACCTGCGCTATTATTCAGAGGCGAACCGTTCGCTTTTAACACCTGCATCTCGGCGATAGACTTAGTCCTGGAATAGTGATCAGGGTGCAGGTGCAAGGGCAAGTAAGGGAGGCTTTCATCACCGTCCTTAATCTCCTGACCTCCAAACACTACATTATATGTGCTCGTGTAGACCAAACGAGGAACTCCATGTGCCACGCAAGCCCTGAGGATGTTCTCCGTTCCCTGTACGTTCACTTCTTCAATGAGTTTTCGATTGAGCTGCTCCCGTCCTGACATCCCATAGGAGGCGATGTGGAACACGCAGTTCACACCCTGAACGGCTTTTTCCACCTGAGCGTAGTCACGAATATCAGCCCGCATGAATACAATACCCTCTGGCAACTCTTGGCTCGGTGGCCTCACGTCAAACAGAACAACGCTCGAGGAGGTTTTGAGGAGAGCACAGGCAAGACTGAAACAGAAATTGCATTTATAAAGAGAACTGTTGAGATTTAAACTATTATAAACTATTTACTCACCTACAAGCCATGCAAGATTTATGGGAGTTTGTCTCTTCATTAGATTAGGATCAGTTGCTTACCAATGGGTCCTCTGCTGTTAATGGGTGCCATCACAAGTAATCAAATACCTTGATAGACTTTTCACTAGAGGAAAGTGTTGGACTTAAAGCTACAACATCTTAATGATGGATTAGATTAATACAAAAAACGTGCAGCTTTTGGCTTCACAAGATGGTTATTGATGAACAGTAGCAGTGTGGATTATTGAGATGTTTTTATCAACTGTTTACACTCTCAATCTGTCGGCACCCATTCACTTCAGAGCAAATGTCCAAATCTGATGATGAAACAAACTCATCTACATTTTGTAAGTGTGAGTAGTTGTCTAGTTTAGAGCAGTACAATAGATGAAATTATATACGTAACTTTGCAATATTCATTTATCTTCCTGTTTATTAATTTAAAGCACTATATACATACATGTGGCTTGACATTATAGCATGCAACAATTTGTAATGTTATTGCATTTAATACAATTTCATAATACATTTAAAAAGTTAAGAACCACAGCTGATGTTTTCAGCCCTGTTCCTGGAGGCCCAATGTGGATGTGATGAACTCATCAGTTCGTTCATACAGTACTGCAAGGCCAAAAAATGGATGTGCCAGATAAGGACATCCAAAATAGTTTTAAGTACTTTCGAGGGGTCGCCAGTTGAGATCTACCGTTCTATTATATAGTATGATAGCGCCTTCTAGTGGTTTGTATAGATAATACGACTGGTATAGGCTAGCTTTTAGTGGAAATTAATAAGAAAAATGATTTAAAGATTGTACGTTACGTTGTCATAAAATCTTACCGGAATCCGAAATAACCTCCTCCACCAGTTATGAGGAATGTTCTTCCTGTTCGGTTGACTTCCATTTTGTTGAAGAGGCAGGGAGAGTGAAATCTGCAAAAAGTTATATGTACATGATGCAAATGATGTTTAGCTTCCATGCATATTCTGGAAATAAATAAGCTGGCAGTCAAAATAATATCAGTACAGAACATATCGTGCAGAACTGTACTCTTTCGAGCAGCGCAACATCAACGCGGTCATATAAAACACACACACACACACACGACTTCTTCAAGATCTAACGCATCTGTACAGAAAACATCCTGTGCAGGCTGTAAAACAGCAAATCTTATACGGCATGCATACCAATCTGAATACACACCTCTAAAATCGCGCTTTGAATCGATCACAAAGTGTGCGTAACATGCACTTCCTAGGAAACGCGTGAAAGGGCGGGATTACACAGTCGAACGTTTTCATTGGATAAGAGTGAGCGATGCCTCGCTGGGATTGGCTGAAGTTGAACTCTGGCCGATGTCCATTGGTAATAGATAAAGCACATTTTCAGTATAGAAATAATTTTTTATATACGACTACGTTATATATTTTATAAAAAATTATATTTCAAATTAGTTTGGAAAGAAATTGTGAAATTAGTGTTCAGTGCTTTATTACTGAATATGGTTGTTGACATTTTAGTTCTTTAAATAGGCTAAAGTATTGAAGGTGCCATTAATGATAATAATTATAATAAACATTAAATACGACTAATTAACAAAAATTAACTTTAAATATAGATTTAAAGACAAGACCATATTTACGTCAGCAAAGCAGAGAGAAAAAAGCGTCACTCTCTGTACAACACTGATAAGGGGGCGTGGCCAGAGGCGTAGTGGGCGTGATCGACGTCGTGGGGGCGTGTCGATGTGGGCGCGTTCTGAGAGGATGTTCATCGGCGTAGTTTCTACGATGCATTTGACAAGCTAACGCCTCTCCGCTCGCCTCATATCCCGGGGAAGCGATTTACGTTAAAGCGTGACCTACTCTTTGACAGTTGGGACTTATTTCTATCTTTCGGTCGTCCATATCGACGCAGGTTGGCATCCTGGCACGGAACATGAACATGGCCGCGCTACTCCCGGAGGTTCGAGGACTTCAGACCGATGAGGTAAATGAATTCAGCTGTCATATCATGTGATGTGTCATATCAGTCACAGTAATTCTGCTATATCGCATAAACAATTGGGTGGTGATGTGTGTTTGTGTGTGATGCTGGCTCGGTGGGTTTCTTAGAGGAAGTTCTGCTCCACTTAAGATAACTGTAATCATCATTATGACGGGCTGTGTGTTTCATTATGGCAAATAACTGACCCACAACCATGTTTGCTTGCGATTTAAAAAGAATGTGTTTGGTCTGGCGATAAAGATCAATTTCTTTTATTCTCATTGTTGTCTTGTGACTGAAGTGAAGTATTGCGCAACATCTACTGTATCCTGTGAGGGTTTACATGACGCCATGCTACGTGACGTCACATGTTTATTGTATACCTTTTTGATCACATGGCATATATAATTTCATCATATTTCTTATTTATTCGACAATCCTGTTGTGACAGAATCAATACACATGTTTTAAAGAAATCTAGTAAGAGTTTTGTGTGTTTGTTACCATCTACTTAAAAGCACACTATATAAACTGATCAATTGTTCAAAATGTGTATGAATGCTATACGATATAATCAATATTTAGTTTTTTTTAAAGATATAGTTGGCCAATTTAACGAAAACAGACCAAAACTGTTACATTATCCTGAATTAATACACATTTTGTCCAGTCGAATGCTCTCTGGAATAAGAATCTCCCTCCCACTTATGGTTCAAAGTGGCACAACTTCCTGTCTTAGAAGGAAATCCATCTTCAGTGGTCAAGCCATTATAATTGGTTTTAATCATTCTTGCATATCCAGGGATTTTAATTCTTGATGTTTGTCGTTGTTCGTGTTGCTTATTTAATGTTTTTGCTTTCCTTCAGGATGAATCCAGAATCTTAAGGGTAAAAGTCATTGCTGGAATTGGATTGGCCAAGAAAGACATTTTGGGTGCCAGGTCAGTATATGAGATATTATACCACAAAAATGATACTATCTCAATTATAAAAACTGAAATAAAGGCCAGGCGGATTAAACGGCCAACACTTGAGCATTTGAGACTCAATTCATGCTGCCTGGTTCATAACATACACACTGGCTTTTCAGTACATAAATATTGGGTAAAATATTTTTGCTTGTTTCTTTTTAAAGCTTAGTATAGTCCACAGGATTATTCCCATGATTTCATGCAACACTCACTCAGTGTCACATTTTGGGTGGATCAGTATAAAATCAGGTAGTGTCCACACATTTAAAGGACATCAAGTGTTTGAGTGGTTTGCATAGGTTTGCTTTGCGTGCCCGCTCCAGCAGTGTCATGTTCACGTGCCATCAGTTTGTTATGAAAACATCAAATCGTTTGTATCCAGCATAATGGAGCTTCCGTTTAGGCAATCTGACACTTGTGCAGGCTTTTATTTTTAGTTCTTAAACACATGTAATTGAATTTCAGCCTGAGCTTCATCGTGATGTTCATTACTTATCTGTTTTAGCTGAATATTCTTTGAAAAATAACAACAAGGGATGAAAGCCTTCGGCATGAAATCCTAATTGACTTTCTTAATACGCTTTTCTGGTCTGCTTGTTTGCTCAGCTCATGCTTCGTTCTGCGATGGAAAGCCCACTTTCATCACGAGCCCGTTCCCGATGGGGAAAATCATGTCCCGCCCTACTCTTTTTCTCATTGATTCTCCCGTTTCACATTACAGAAGTAGAATGGGTTGCAGTTGCTGATTTATTTAGATATTTAATGATTATTTAGCTTAACAGTCATTTAGTAGATCTAGGTTTGCACTGCAGTATTTTGCCAAAAGTTTTTACAAGCAGCCACATGCAAAGAATTCATGTTACGCATAGCTTAGATTGAACTGTAGGTCAATGGTTGCAGGCCGATTCACATTCAAGGGTGCTGGTCAGGAAGGTACAGTAGATGGCAGTGTTAGCAGATGTCCCGGCCGTCCTTGAGGATACGGACAGATCGGTGGTTTTCACTTTGACCTAAATAACACAGCTCTAGGTATGCAATTGATATCTGTGCTGAGCGATATCATCTCTCCTTCCCTTCAGTATTTTAATTCTCAATACCTTCTGCACAAAAAAAGGGCAGATATTCAGCAAAAACCTCAAATGAAACAGTTGCTTCCTCCTGATGCATGTAGGTTAAGTTGGACTTTAAGCTAATTAATCTAAAAAGGCTTTGCAGAATAGGGATGAATACTTGTTACTGTTTGCAAAGAGATCCATAATCACATGTTGTTAATCACGTCTTGCACTTAACTATGGAAAACCTGACTGCATCACTGAAATATTTAGTAACACTTCCTGTATGACTCAAAGATGGGGAATCTTTGTGTAATTTGTTGTTTGTTTTCCTTTCATCCGCAGCGATCCATACACAAGGATCTCTCTCTACGATCCCGTCAATGGAGAAATCACCAGTCTGCAGACTAAAACCATTAAAAAGGTGTGTGTACAAACTCTCTACTACACCATTCAGCATTTGGTCAGGAGATGTTTAACAACATTTTTCTGTTTCTGTCTGTCTTTTAGACATTGGATCCGAAATGGAATGAGGAATTCTTCTTCAGAGTAAGTGAAGGTTTTTGTTGCCTGGCTGTAATGTCAATACGAAAGGAGAAGAAGTTAAATCAGTAGCCCCAAGCAGAATTTTCTTGAAGGTGCAGTAGGAGATCTGAGAAAATGCTAACTTCAGCCTGATAGCATTGAAAACGCATGTCCCTTCTGAATGCAAAATGCCATCCAAAGCCATGAACGCGCACCGAAAAGACAACCATAGGCAACATTTAAACATTACATCATGAGTCATTCACCGGTGAGAAATACTTCACAATGCTTAGTGGTTAACACAGGCCGGCGGGGTACCCGAAATGTCACATGTAAGGGCTGCAGAGGACATATGGTCCACTGATGGGGTAACACAACTCCGATATTAAGTCTATTTTTCAATTGGTTTTCATCCTATATTTTTCGCGGAAGCCCTTTTCAAGACCGTCTTTATTTTAGTGAACACAAGGCCACTTGACGTTGGTTTTTCAGCAAGGTCAGGTTGGTGTTGTTTGCCTGCCATCTTCGCTCTGTCTGTCACCACCAGGTCAGCACACTGCACTTGAACACATTGATGACATATCTTATCTGCGTGAACAGGGTGTGGAGAAATACGAAGCTATACATGTAATCTTCAGCTCGAACATTTTTTTATGTATTTACTCCTGACCCGGAATATAAAAATATAAATACGTTTAGATCACTTACTTTACTCATTATTATCTGAATGTGAAGAGACTGTCAACCAGCACAACAAAAACATTTTCTGAAGATAATCACCTACTGCACCTTTTAACTGAGGTTAGTGCTGTCAAATAAGTAAAAAAAAAAAAATGTTTGTTTGCATAATAGATGTGTGTGCCATGTATATTTGTTATGTATATATAAATACAAACACGTAAATATTTAATATAATAATATAAATCTGTATGCGTGTAAATATTTTGAAAATGCTGTGTGTGTATCTATATATACACATAATAAATATACAAAATACACACGCATATATGATGTTAATAAAACTTTACTGTATTTACTAAAATAAATACTTTACTAATAAATAACTAAAAAGAAATTTGTTAACTGGGAGAAGTAATTATGCAATATATTGTTAAAATATTGAAATATTAAAATAAAAGGGAGACTTAAAGTAAATATTTGAGGACAAATGGTTTGGCTTGCAAAAAAATCCCTTTCAATACTGTAATGCAATGAAAGTATTTAAATACATTTATTAATTTATGCTTTTATACAAAGCGACTTACTAATGAGGAATACAAGCATTATTACATAATTGAATATTTATATTATTTTTTTTAATAAAATGTAATAATAAAGGGAAAAAATATGAAAATTCTGCAAATTTACTGAGCCTTAACACAAGTTTTGTTTGTTTTTTGTGTTCTTTCATTTCTTAATGATATTCACCTGTAAAACACTGTACAGTAAGGTCTCATGTAAACACCTGTTATTTTTAGTTGTTTCCTACTTGCTGAACTCTTTGTTCATCAGCACCACATTTAGATATTGTTAGGAATGAGTTCTTGTGAACTAATATTAAACAGATGCAGTCATTGTGTTTGGTAATAATAGAAAACGTTATACAATACGGGCTGCTCATATTGCTGCATTGGGTGGCTGTTTAAAAAAAAACATTTTTGCATTTGATGTTAATGGACTGTTACTTGAACAGCCAAAAAAAGGCAAAATGAGTGATAATGCTTCAGTCAAGTATGTGCAATGTTTTCAAAGATTTAGAAATGGTATCCTCATAGAAAAGCCCTTGGTTGTAAACTACTTAAACTCTATTTAGATCATGTAAAATTGTAAAATAAAAATGTAAAGTACATCCCTGAGCAGGAGATCTTTGTCTCTGCTCTCAACAGTGTTTATACTAACCTGAGAATTACAGTCTGGCTCGGCAGATCTCTTTCCACCACATTTCTTTAAACGGGAAAATTGGTATTTAGCAGGAGCCTGTCCTGCTAAATGTCAAAAGATCAGAAATAAAAGGTTTTATTTTGAGCCCCATAAAACGGTTAATTCAAATAATTCTCCTAAAGCTGCACACAGCTCCGAACCTCACTTGAACTCTCCCAGAAGTCTATCGCTCAATTGTGAACGAAGTCAGCTCAATTCAGTCATGACCCACATTTAGCTCGAACTGAGGTCTGATAGGGTCATAGAGACATAAATGTGGTTTAATTCCTCGAAGGAAAGTTCAAGGAAATGCATTGCCTTCTGCGTATGTTTATTGCTTCCTATTTGCATTGCATTTAAGTTGTTTACAGTTAAAACAACAATGTTAATAAAAGAGTTTTTCCAAGAAATGTGTGTTTATGGCAAATGTTTATCATTTTAAATGAACACAAATCATCAAAAATCCTCACTTTTGTTGTAAAGCAGCTCTAATAAGACTTTTAGTTGTAAGCAGATAGTTTTGTTATTCAGCTCGAGTCAGTTCAATGTTGATTTCTCTAATAGCTAAAAAAATGGTAGAAAAATGTTCAATCATTTTTATACTTCAGGACATGCAGTAAACATTGATTTGTGATGTTTTCCCCTAAATGTACCTGGTTAAATAATCACTAATTAAATAACAGTCTGTTTGGGTAGCATGTAATCAGAGAGGTGCAGTCACATGTTCTCGGGTCATAGGTCATGGGTTGAGTTACTGGGGGGCATTTGAGATGAGGGGTACCTCTTACATTCTGTCCGCTCTCCCTGCTGTCTCGTGACGAGCTGTGACGCATTTACTGACGCTGTGTGCGTATCTCTCTTCTGTAGACATCGCTCATTTTCTCAGAAAGGACAGAGAGATGCATGTGTGGTTCCCTGGAAACAGGCCTGTGTTAAGAGAAACTATTTCAAGATGAAGACTCATCAATGCTTTTTATCAAGCATACAGAAGATTATAATTAAGCATGATTCGAGATGTTCCAAAGGGCATTTTAGGTTTCGATGAGACCATGGACCATGCTGTATATATGTGTTTTCCATGCAAAAAAAAATTCTACTGAACCCGATATTTAGTGCATGAATCATAACCAGATCTGGGCATTGGCATAAAAGGTTCTGGCCTATTTGTGATACTGACCACTGGCCCAAATACCAACACGGGGACTTCACGAAATGCTAAATGAGACGCTGTCTGAGTCACGGGCCATTTACAGGCCTAAAGTCAAGAGTTATGAATGAAGGATGAACAGACCATCCGTCTCATTTATTTTAGATATGTGACAAATTCACTCTTTTACTCCGTACATATATTAACATTTTCACTTATTTTATCTGTCTTTTGTCGTCGCAGGTGCACCCTAGGAAACATCGTCTGCTCCTGGAGGTGTTTGATGAAAATCGTTTGGTATGTAAAGGAATGCATTTTTTTTTTTATTTGCTGGAAAACAATTGGTGTTACGTATAATTCCCACACAATTAGTGGCACCAAATGGCATTTGCTCTTTTGTGTGTGTTGCCTGATGTAAATATACTGGCTTTACCAGCAGCATTAGTTTTGGACAGTGTTAGATGGTAATGAAACAAAACCTTATACAGTTCAGCATTATCCGATAAATTTGGCTTGTTATTGTTGGGTTCAGGTTTGTAAAATCAGCAGCTACCTGAACGTCAGTGTGTAATGAATGAACAAGGATACCTTTTTGTAAGTAGCCATCATAAAACTCAGAACTGGGAACTGAAATTTACCTTTGGGTGCTGTTAAACGTGAAAAGTAACTGCTTTAAAACACATAAAAGTGAATGAGGCGTGACTGGTTTTAGGGGGGTTCTGTCCGGCACACACTGACGCTGTCTTCCTTGAATAACGAGGAAGGTTAAACAAACACTTGCATAAAAGACCCAGTGTTCATGTAAAAACAGTAACTCTTGATAAGATAATAAACCACAGTTGCCTTCCTGCATTTGACAGATAGCTTAACCTGGTTACTGGATGTCAGAAAAAGTGGTATGTCATTGCTAGAATGTGTTTGCTGGCATAAACCAAGCATGCATGTTATTTCTGTCACCCGAGGAATGTGGTAGCTTACAGAGGGATGACAAATCATTTTAGGTCTCTTTTTGTGCAAAACATTTCTAGGCTTGTGACAGTAGATGATTTGTTCTGTGATCAGTCTGACTGTTGTTTCGTTTTTCACTCGCCATGCAATTACATTCTTTGTTTTAGAATTTTAAAATCCTAAAAAAAATTCATTTCCAAGTGCACAAAATGCAAACATCCTTTATTCAGTCTCACTTATGTTACATTTCAATTTAAAATGCATGCAATTACTCCTATTCTTTATTGTAAAATTGCACAATCCTAAAACTCACTTGCTTATTCAGTCTCGCACATATTGTTGTCTTAAAATGTATGTAATTAATCCTATTCTTCATTGTAGAATACCAAAATCCTAAAACTGTAGGTGCAAATAAATGCAAATGTTGTGTCTCACTTATATTGCATGGCAATTTGAAATGCATGCAGTTACCTCTTCTCTTTATTTTAAAATTCCAAAATCTTTGTTCATTTCCAAAAAAAATCCTGACTCAGGCTCATTTCTATTTAATTTACAATTATGCTGTGAGCAGGATGATTTCCCGTACTGGTACTGTGCACTGTGGTAACTGCAATTACCCCTCGTGCAACTGACCCTGATTGATGAGAATGGCATTTCTCTCTGACAGAAGCATGGTCTTAAATGGCTGCGACAGTGGGTGTCAGATGACACGTGATGTGGCACATGTCCATATGAGAGCTGGCACAACAAGCAACGGATTTGATTTGGAGGCACTTTTTTTTGGCACAAACAGACTCGATTCTTTCTGCTACTTTCAAATTTGTAGATGAAGCTATCATGCATTCAAGCTGTGCATGGTTGGAAGTGCAGAAAGAAGCCAAACGCTCCTTTTACGAGCTTGGTGGTTTCAGCAGCTCGTAACACCCTGTTCCCCACGTATCTCCAGCGTACTGTATGTGGATGCTGTTGGGAAAGCTTAAAATCATGCCAAACCCCATTCCTCTTTATTTCCTGTAACTCTATCCTGGTGGGGTAAAAATATTAGAAGGGGTGCAGCTTTACTAGAAACTTTAGACACTCGGCTGCCATTGCTGAAGAAGGAGGTGGCAGAGTCGAGGCTGGCTAGAACGGGGCAAGCTGTTCCACCTCCATCCTGGCATGCACGTAGATTGTTGTTTTTTGCACTGGGGTGACCGCCTTGGGGGAGGGAGGGCACCCGTGCCTGAATGAGCGCTTGCGAAACTACAGAAGGCACAGCTGAGGCACTCCAGTGGTCTGGCACAGTAGAGCCCTTTGCTGGGTTTCTGAAGCAGTTGCCTCCGTAAAGCTCTCGGAGTTTGCCGCTATCATTCAGAGAACTCGAGCTGTTCTTCATGCTGCGTTTGACCTGTCATGGTTGTTAGCTTCAGAGGAGGAATGCCGCTTGTCACTGCTGCTATTTTTGCAATGTGCAACCGCTAATGCTCGCAATCGCAGCACCGGACCAGGAGCAGTTGCTTTTTGCAGCTCATTTTTTACTTGCTTGTTTTGGCTTTGCCATGTCCCACGTTCCACCGGATCCCCAGGAAGCTTGACTTCATGGCGCGGCAACTGCGACTGCATTTTGCTTCGCGGAGAAGCAACACGGACCCACTGTCTGAGACTTGCACTGCTAGCTCTGAAGAAAGCGGGTTTACGAATACCGCCCGTGGCTCTAGCGAGGGCCTGGTGCAGAGTTCCCTCCACATGAAGGTGGCTCCAGGACAGCTGGCTCTGGCTTTGCCACCATTGTCACCGGAGTACGGTAATTTACAGCGGCACTCCACTGTATTTATACCCAAGGTGAACGGGAGCAGGAAAAGCATGCTGCAGATCTCTGTGCAGCCTTGCGCAGGAGACGGAGAGCTCGCCAGCTGCGAGAACGGAAACGTAGATGGAGGTTCCTCCAGCAGCAGCAGCACCACGAGCGATGCTGGCTACTGCAGCAGCAACAGCATATTCGAAGCAGATGTCCCAGATCGCAAGCCCATCTCTCGGCGGAAGGCGAGAGCACCATTGCGCCGTTGCTCGTCCTTGGTTATTTTCCCACGGAGCCCATGCACCACGCCGCCAGCATCCCCCGTCAGTCCGGTAGCGTCTCCCATGATTCCTCCGCTGCCTCCATCTGCGAGGAGCTCCTTTCAGACATCTCATCAGATGCAGCTGTCTAGCTTTGATGCATCGCACGACGAAACATCCAAGGGATCCATCGCCACTGCAGTTAATGGTCTGCGGCTCTCTAAAACCAATGCGTCAGCAGAACACAGGGACGCCAAACCCATCGTGCATTTCAGCGTGCCTCCGGAGCAACCGCCAGGACCAGAACAAGCGGAAAGACACTCCAGCGTTCTATTGCACTTCGCAAACCAGCGACCACTTCCCTCAGGGAAAGGAAGTTCGGCCAAAACAAAGGTCAACATCGACTCCTCCAAACCTCTCGAGGGCCCACAAACCAACAACGTCCCGGAACCCCAAAAAGCCAGGCTTTTCCGGAGCACTTCAGCCTGCATGCTGCCAAGCGGGAGGCCGTCGTTGACAGAAAGGAGACATGCCACTTTTCCGACTGCGGATAAGTCCTTAAGAAGAGGGTCACATCAGGTCCTTCACAGGAGCATTTCTTTGGAGGTACCCTGCGCGAATGCTGAGATTTCATGTCACGTTTCAAATGCTGTGGACGTGCACTCCAAAAAAGGCCCTCCGCACGTACACATCCACGTATCTCATGGCACAAGTGCAAGACAATCAAACACCCTGCAGGATAATGGCATAAACAGTGAAACGGATCATGTTGCAACCTGCACAGAGAGAAGTGCTACTGTAAGCCTTTCCATCTATTAGCAATCTTACACATTTTTAAACATGTAGCTTTAAAGTCGGTGAGTGTGAATAGTGTTTTGCCTTAAAACTGCATTCAGATTGAGTAGATTTGTGAAGACAGCTGCATGTGTTTCCAATGAAGAGATGATTTGCTGTGATAGTTTTCTTGTCATGGTGGTGACAGGATGAGGTGTTTGTACGTCTGTGAATTGAATATTATGAACAATATGTACCATATCTATTCAGAAACCGTTCTGAACTATTTAAAAGCTTTCCTTCTCAACTTAAAAAAAACACAGATATACATAATTTCAACATAGAAATGTAATCAAATGATTTTTAGTTTATTTATATTTGTGGGACAGTATAAATCGGTATAAACCTTTCTTAGTCTTCATCAGCAAGCCCTGCAGGAGCTAATCGTTAATTATGTGGATCTTCGCAAGCAAACTTTCAGCAGTATGTATTTGCAATGTACAAATCCCTTTAGGCAGGTTGGCTTCTACACAAGCACTTTAAAAATTCATTGTAGCTAAATTAGTTGCATGCATGTTGAGGCTTTTGAAATTTTTTTACACATTGGTCATTGGATGCATTTAAGTATGGGGTCATTTTAATTTAGATAGGTTGGCTTATTGACATGTGCATTACAAATGCGTCCTAAAGCAGTTGTATGCATGCATGTTACATTTGACATAGTTTTCAGTTTTTATGAATTTATTATCAATGATCACTTTATGACTGTACCTATGGGATCGTTTCAATTCAGATTGGTTGGCTTATACACAAACACTTTGTAAAATGCACTGCATTTAAACCAGTTGTTTGCATGCATACATGTCGCATTTTAGAGGCTTTTAGAGTGATCCGTGTACCTATGGGAAACTTTTCATTTAGCCAGGTTGGCTTGTAGACATTTCCCCTTTAAAAATGCATTGTTACTAAACCAGGATGTTACATGTTACAGACTTAATTATTAACAGTGTGTGTTTGCTGGGTCTGGGATCTTTTCTATTTATACAGCTTGACTTATGGACATGCATTTTAAAAATACATAGTGGCTAAACCAGTTGCATGCACCTCACATTTCAGAGGCTTTTACAGTTTTATTAATTTGTTAACACTCTGAGTGATCACTGTATGTATTTACCTCTGGAATAATTATAGACAGCGGTCCCTAAGCCTCCCCCAGCCCTAGGTCTATAAATACACAGCTTCGAAAATACTCTGCTTGACTCCAGTTAGTCTGGCCGAGTACCACGCTGGCCAGCTCTCAGGATTCAACACGATATGCAGGGGCTGCACATGGCTGCCTGTCAGCTGTTGGGCCAGAGGTCAGCTGATAGGGGAGAGGATGAGTGTCAGGGAGACGGGGGCCAAACCATGCAGTTCCTTTGCAGTAAAGGATAACATGTTCACCGCCCAGCGGGTGCTCGCTTAGCCTCGGTATGTTTTCAAAGCATCAGGTGTCTCGCTCACTGCACTTATTTCATTTGCACTCACTCTCTTTGTCTCTGATTTTACAGCGTGTTAGAAACAGGTCGCACTAGCAACCAACAGCGCCATTACCTTTACTGCTACTGCACACTTATTTATTCAAATCTCTATTCAAGGCTATAATTTCAGGATGCCGGTTGTTAATGCTTCTAAAACTTAAAAACATATTGATCTTCTCATAGCTGATTCAGGGTATGTCTAGTAAATGGGTGCAACAGCAAGACAAAACAATACAATATCATTCAGCTCTGCATGCAATATTTTGCACTAAAGTATGTTATTGTGTTATTGCATAACACAATGATGGCCCAGGACTCTACCTGGTATCACTTTTCCACAGAAATGGAGCTGGTGCTCAGCCAGGCGATCTGGGAACCTCTCAAAGTAATTTGATTCAGTGTGTTTATGTTATGAGCTGCTTTTGATTCAACAGTTAGATGGTATCTGCACATAAGAAATGCAACTCGCAGCAAATGTCTTTTGAGTCTGAGGCCCCCGGTTTTATATAATATTCAGTGCCCGACAAAAACCAATAATTCTAGTACTTGTGTAGCATTGACAAATCCACTTCAACTTTTTTATTTACAGATGATATATAAAAATGTGTATATACTGGCAGTATATAAAAAGAATAAAGTAAAAGTAAGAAATGAATTAAAATAGTTAAAATAATTAACTTCTGCAATTCCAGAATGTTTATTTATTGATTTGTTTGTTTGTTTATTACTGAGAATTAGCAAATTTAATTTATGTAAATTTAAAAATGTTTAAATATTTATGGATTTTTAAGATTAAGTTCTTCATTTTAGTGGCAAGATATAAAAGGTAGTACATTTTTAAAGACGTTTATAGACATGCACTTTGAAAAATGCATTTTTACTAAACAAGTTGCATGCATGTCCAGATTTTATTGATTTGTTAGCACTGCATGTATTAACCTCTGGGATATTTTTCATTTAGACAGTTTGGCTTATAATTGCGCACTGTAAACATGCCTTGTGCTTAAACCAGTTGCATGCATGTTGAGAATCCCTGGTTTAAATAAACATGAACTTAATTACATACGCTATGTATGTAGTTTGTGTAGTTTCCTGCAATCTAGCTTGAGTGTTTGCACGCGTGCACGCATTTTTAAACGGCCACAATCCCGTCTCCAGGCCTCTGACCGAACAGACTTTTTGCTATAGATCGAGATTGGGTCTTGGGTGCGACTGTAGATCACGGTTCTTCTGTTTCCCGCTCAAGGACACTGTCACACCTTGTGCTCACTGACGGGAATGTTTAACACATGACCGTGTGACCTCTGCCAAAGGTCAATGCAATCAGCACTCAACAGCGCTCCTAAAGAGCTGTCAGATGTGTGTGCGTGTGTACGAGCGCCGGGGAGTTTGTTAGTGAGTGAATGTTGTGTTTTTCCACATCACTTTCTGTGCATGATTAGCTCTTATCAGTCAACAGCAGCTCGTAATCTCTTCAGCGATGTCTCTCCTCCCACAGTGCTTGAAAACCTAATGGCTTTATGAATATAATTAGATCTCCCTCTGTAACAGCTGCCTGATTGAGACTTTGTACTTGTTCTTTTGTGCACGACTCGTCACTATAATGCAAATATAAATATTAGAACACTATAATATAATGTTAATAATCTTTAATCAAAGGGCAGCAAACTCCCTTTTAGTTTATGGAAAACATCTCCTTGAGGATCAGAAATCAGTGCAGTCTTTGTTCAGTAGCGTTTAGATGTGATGTGATCGTGAGGAAATGTTTGTCAGGTGTTTTGCGGTAGTAAACCCGCAGTCACGCTCCTCTTGAAGCAGAAAATGGTTCACTTTGAGCCTCCTTCATTAACTTTCTTCAAACGTTTGGCATTATTTACTGTTTTCCTTCTCATTACCGGGGCAGACAGGGCTGATCGTATACAGATAGTTTGACAACGGTTTTCCATTATTACCTCACTAACATTTTGCCTTGCTTCACCACGGATAAAGTTTTGTGCTTGCAATAGTTTATGGTAGTAAACCTGCTACTATGCCTGCTATACTCTTTCATACTCTGTCAGCATTGTGGCAAATCTTACTATGATATACTACGATATACTGCAGTGTTATTAATGTCACAGTTTTTATGTCTCCTAACAGCTTTCACCTCAGATGAAACTTTTCCATAATTTTTCTAGGATTTTAAAATATGTATATAAATATCTTGTCTCTAGGATATGTTTGTACCAATAACCAATTGTTGGCTATTGGCTATTGGTACTATTGTTGTTCCATGAAGTTATTTTTGTAAATTTCTTACTTTAAACATATCAAAACTTACTTTTTAAGCAGTATGCATTGCTAAGAACTTCATTTGACACGGGTAAAGGTGATTCTCTCAGTATATATATATATTTTTTTCACTTTTTAGATTTTCAAGTAGTTTTATCTTGGCCAAATATCGTCCTATCCTAACAAATGTTGTATAAATCTTAATTTGGGAAAATTAAAAAATTTTAATGAATTTGAATGAATTATAAATTTATTATTAACATTTATATTCATTTAGCATTTCATTTTCATGTAAAAAAAAAATAAATAAATAAATATATATATATATTAGGGCTGTCAAAAATAACGCGTTAACGACGTTAATTATTTTTTGTCACGCAATATATATTTTTATATTTCACGCATGCGCAGTGTGACGAATTATTTGGAGTAACTGCACTTTGCATCAGTGACACGTGGGTACTGAAGTCT
>JAUMHQ010000081.1:18634486-18646865 GCA_032361165.1 Enteromius paludinosus
TTGGCCAAATGCATGTATTATTATTATTGATATTACTACTATTAAACTATTCTGTTTATTATTATTATTATTATTATTATTATTATTATCACTACTTAATAAAACAAACAAAGCATTACTAATTACTAAATAAATACACAATAAATAAATATTACTAAATAAAATAAAAAATAAGTGTTGGTATTGTAATATTTCACTTTAAATAAAATAAAATTTGCAATACATTATTATTATTATTAACAACAACAACACTACTAATAATTAAGTAGCCATACTTCTTATGTCTGAAGATTTGTTTTCATGACTTTAGAGGCAACATGAAAACAAAAGTGGCCCTATTTATATATTTCAGTTGATCAGTGCATATTATTTAAAATGATAGGTTTTCATTACTGAAACCGTTTTTCTTCTGTGTGGGCTGGAAAAATATATGATAATAATAATTTGATCATCTAATATGTATGATCCAGTCAAATCTTATTGAATAACTAAATATAAAATGAAAAACATTCTTTTCTTGGGTCTCCAGGTTGACATCCCAAACCGCTTTGAGCTGAATGTGAGACGTAACGCTGTTCTGGAGGACTCTTACCGGCGCATTTTGTCCGTAAAACGCTCAGACCTGCTAAAGGCCCGCCTCTGGGTGGAGTTTGAGGGAGAGAAGGGGCTGGACTATGGGGGCGTGGCCAGGGAATGGTTCTTTCTGATCTCCAAGGAAATGTTCAACCCGTATTATGGGCTGTTTGAGTATTCAGCCACGTAAGTGATGCTGCTTTATATTTTCTCCAGTGTCACTTGTGTGTTGGCCTGCTAAGAATTAGGGCTGTCAAAAAAGTGTTTTTTCCCCCTAACTGAAATTGTACCTTTTTTATATTCGGATATAACTGGAAACTTGATCAAATTTAAAGCTGCATATTTAAAGTTTTGCCATCTATTTTAACATGGTACTGCAGTTCCTTGTGGAAACCATAAAAGTTATGGACTGCAGCTTTAGGTTAAAAAAAATTTGAATTGATTTTTTCAGCTATTTTGACAGCCCTACTAAGATTGAGCTGAAAATAGATTTTAAAAAGTGCTTTATGAATATTGCAGGGACAACTACACCCTACAGATCAACCCCAACTCAGGTCTGTGTAACGAGGACCATTTGTCCTATTTTAAGTTCATTGGTCGGGTGGCTGGAATGGCTGTTTATCACGGGAAGCTGTTGGATGGTGAGTAACCTGTCAAGACCAATATTAATACCCACAACTCATATTCACAGTGTTAAGACAACATGCAAGTCAGACTGATTTACTAACTTGTAATTCTGTCATCGTTTACTCTTAAATTATTTAATCTGCTTAGCATTCTTCATCCGGCCCTTCTACAAGATGATGCTGCAGAAGCCAATCACGTTACAGGATATGGAGTCGGTGGTGAGTAACAGACATGTTACTTTAGTGCTTTTTCAGAGAGAGAGATATCTTACTACCACGCTACCTACAAGATAGCTGAATACTATATACTGTATATATAATTTATCATAATAAGTAATATTTATATATTTATTTAGACCAATTTTTTGCATGCAATACTTGGATGACCTGCTGAATTTATCAAATTTTTCAGTGTACAGTATATGACTGTATGAGATACTTTATTTCACAATGCAATGTGCAATGGACGTTATTACAAAAAATGAGATGCAATAATAAAATAAAATCCATATGAAATACCCTGTTTATATTATGATAAATAACTGTACACTCATTGAATTATGTCATTTACAGAGGTGGCAATACATTAATAAAAGTATACATAAACAGTGCTTTACATTGCTTTCGCCCATTCATAAATGTTCAGTAGGTTGCACTACAATGATAATCACTGATAGTTTATTTTGATTTATTTTATTATTTTTAATTTATATATATATATATATGTGTGTGTGTGTATGTATATATATATATATATATATATATAAAATTTATTTATTATTTATATAATTTTGTTTATCTTGTTTATATTTAAATTTTTTTCATATAGTTTTTAATTTGTTTATATTAAAGTTTAAGGAAACCACTTTTTAAAAGACAATTTCTTTAAGAAAGTAAAAAAAAAAATAGAGATAATATGTGTACTGCATAGAAGTACTTCATTCTAAAAAAAAAAGTAATTGCTTCTGGGTAATAATTAAGAAGTATAAGTTATATTTTAACACAGTTTGAGTGCTTAATGTTCCATGGCCATCATTAGTTCAGTCATCATTAGGTGTCAAACACCTGTCAGCCTGTTGTTATTTCTGCATTGTTTCAGGACAGCGAGTACTTCAACTCCCTGCGATGGATCTTGGAGAACGACCCCACAGATCTGGACCTCAGGTTCACCATCGACGAGGAGCTCTTTGGACAGGTGACCTGTTTTGCTTTACTCTTAATAAGCACCGTGTTACTTTTGCTTTACATTTGAAGATGCTTTGTGTAAGGAACAAACTGGAACAGAAACAGACTTCCTAAAGGTATAATTTGTGTATATCGTCCTGATGTTGACCTGATCTCTTCCACAGACGCATCAGCATGAGCTGAAACCAGGAGGTGCTGATATTGTGATCAATGACAACAACAAGAAGGAGTATATTCAGTATGTTTTACCGCCCTCTAGTGGCACACAGACAAACCACAACACATCTGAGATGAGACACTTTTCACTTGGGACAGGCTTCAAGATATAAACCATCTCCTCTGATGTTTTCTTTGCAGTCTGGTGATGCAGTGGAGGTTCGTAGATCGGATCCAGAGACAGATGACGGCCTTCAAAGAGGTGAAGTCCCTCGTTCAGTCGATTTGGGTCACAGCTGCCTGCCTGCTGAGGGTTTGACTGACTTGTGTTTTATCTGCAGGGTTTCTATGAGCTGATTCCTCAGGATCTGATCAAGATCTTTGATGAAAACGAGCTGGAGGTGAGACCATCTGCTCTACGCTGCGTGTGTAACTTTATGTCTCAGATCACTGCTGACCTCTCTGTGCTCCTCAGCTGCTGATGTGTGGCTTAGGAGACGTGGATGTCAACGACTGGAGGGAAAACACCAAATATAAAAATAGCTACAACCCAAATCACCCTGTGATCATCTGGTTCTGGAAGGTAAGATTTAAAACCCCCTTAACTCTGGTGAAATCACTGTCCCTGCAGTATTATAGCACAATCTACAGAATCAACTGATTGAAATTGATTGTTATTTCTTCAGACGGTGTTGCTGATGGATGCAGAAAAGCGAATCCGCTTGCTGCAGTTTGTGACGGGAACGTCCCGCGTACCGATGAACGGCTTCGCTGAGCTCTACGGTAAGCCCTGCCCCTGTCTCACGACGCTCCATTAATATCATGCAGCGTCTGTTTGCACTAGTTCACTTCTTTTTTTCTTCAGTCGTAAAGAAATAATTTTTTTGCCCAATACGTTTCAGGATTTCTCTCCATGTAATGGATTTCAATGGTGCCCCCCCTCGAGTTTGAACTGGATAGCTGGACAGAGCTAGACAAGAGGAGCATTCGAAATCAAAAATGATATAAATTGTAAATGGTTTCACTGGATAAATCTTCCACGGGCTGGGATTGTTTGGCCTTTGAAGCTGCATTTAAACTGCCTTTTGGAAGGTCAAACTCAGGGGCACCATAGAAGTCAATTATGTGGAGAGAACTCCTGAAATGTTTTGCTCCAAAAACATCATTTCTTTACGACTGAAGAAAGACAGACATGAACCTCTTCGATGACAACGGGGTGAGCACATTATCTATACTACTCCTTGAATGCAGTTGATAAAGTGAGATTCTGTGATTTCTCAGGATCCAATGGGCCACAGTTGTTCACCATCGAACAGTGGGGCACGAGGGACAAACTGCCCCGAGCGCACACCTGGTAAGAGCTCTGCCTGCACCTGTGTGTCTGTCTCTCCTGTCTCGCTCATGACCTGTGTTTTGTCTCTCCGTCAGCTTCAACCGGCTGGATCTTCCTCCATATGAGACATTCGAGGAGCTCCGTGAGAAGCTGCACATGGCCATAGAAAACGCTCAGGGCTTTGATGGGGTGGATTAGACTCCGGCTGCCAGGGCAACAGCGTAACCATAGCGACAGCATCAGGACCGCCAGGACGTGTGTGAGCGGCTCTACCGCAGACGAGGACGATCCGGCCAGCACGCCGTTATGTAATCACGAATCTGTATCTGATGTTTACAGCATAATGTTTTGTAATGTACTCCTGCATACAGCTGTATGATTTCGAAACATCTATAGATTTGATCATATCTATGCATTTGAGCATAATTGAGGAATCGTGCATTTCTGATATGAGCTTTTAAGTCACGCGTTATGGATGTGCACTACTTGGCTGATGATATTTCCCAACATGCACAATGTGAGACCATTCTATTTTTGGCAGTCTGGACAGAATTATGTTTTTTGTTTGTTTGTTTTTGAATTTTTACAGATTCAAATGTATCCAGGCATCATTGTTTGTACAGATCAAATGCTCTATTGCTCTTAATCATGACTTTTTCTCACTTTGACTTTGTTTACATGTTCGTTTGTTTGTTTGTTTACAGATAGCCCACTTTTTGGAAACCATATGATTATTAAAATAAATTTTTTTTGTACTGCTTTTAAAGGTTAAAGCACTTTTATAAAAACAAAAGGTTCAAGTCTTACTATGTATAGATCACCTCAGTCAAGCTGTATTGTGACAAATCATCGCTTTATATCATTTACTAAATGTTTACAGCTTAAATATTGCTTAAAGTAAGCACATTTCGTCTCGCAAGAAACGTATCGGACTGTTAAATAACTTTGCCTTCATTTGTACTATAAAACTATTGGATTCTGTGTGCTGACGAGCAACTTTTAATGAAAAAACTTTTATCGTCGATACTGTTGTTTAATTAGACTATTAATGAACGTCCACTGCATTTCTACAAATGTTTTTGGCACTGACAAGAGTGAGTTTCAGAAAGGATTTTCTATCAGAGATTTATGAGCAAAAGTGTCTTTCATTTTAATGTAAATTGTGCTGATTTTAATTGTCATGCCGATCTTTATAGCTGTGTATTTTTGGAAAATTAATAAAAAGAAAATGACTATTCCCATATGATGTTTTCATTAAGGGTTGCGTGGTCTTAAAAGGGGTCATCTGATGCTAAATTAAATTTAATCATTTGCACATAAATGTGTGTCTACACATCCATCCTATAATAATAAAAATAAAAATAAAAAAAATTCAATCACTTTTAAAATCCCCTCTCAAATCAGGCTGTTCTGAGATACCTGGCACAATGATTTAGTTCTGCACAGGCCCCTCCCACAGTCGTTGATTGACAAAGCCGTCTTACCATAGCTCCGCCCTGAATAAACTCATCCGTCAGCCAGTGTGTCGACTGGTGCAGAGGAAGACAAGATGTCTCGGATTAAGCGATGGAAGTGTTTAATTGTTGGACGTAATGATGAATATAGCAGCTGACATTTACTCCCGACGTCTCAGCCACTGAGGATGCAGAGGATTAACGTTACTTTTATTTTGAAGGGAATATATCTACATAAAGGTGTCTATGTTCACGCGAATCTTTCCTGATCCAGCTTTATCTCCATACCTGAAGAAGGGGGTATAAGGGTTTTATTTTTATGAATCTTTGCCAAACATGCTTTCCTAATGTGCTGGTTAGTCAGTTTCGTGGCTGATGTTTACAGTCTGCTCGTCACTCCGCGGAAGAGAGGGGCGGAGTCAGCTGAGCTCATTAGCATTTAAAGCAACAAAGTCCAGAATGGCTTGACGAACAGCTGATTTTGACAGGGTACAAAATGCGTTTTTTACACTATCACTGAGAAATTTTAACCAAAGTATGTTGTAGACTTATCCAAAATGGGCATTCAGTGAGTTATTAGTGAAGCAGTTATCATAATATATGAAGAGTTCAAAGTTAAGTTTTACATGAAGGTTAATTGAAACATGGAAAAAGCCTATATAGATGTTTTTCAAAACAGCTGGCCAAGCGCATCCTCTTCTGTAAAGTTTTAATATTACTAATAATTTATTTTTACTTATACAAATGGTATTGAATGACATTTATTTTTAAATTTGTATTTTATATTTATTTTGTTTTTATATGTATGACTTTTTTTTTTTTAGACAAAGGTTCTTTATTGTATTTGATTTATTATTATACTAAGATATTGAGTAACTCAATAACTACATTATTTTTTATTATTATACAAATTATATTGACTAACATTTATTTTTGTTTATTTATATTTTATGAGTATTAATTTTATTTTATACACATTTAACTAATAGTCTATAGTATCCATATATATATATATATATATAAATGTCATTATCAATAAATAGAAAACCTATTCTCGTGATAATTGTTGAATGTAATATGCCCAGTGATTCAGTTCTCTAAACCTCCACAAGGCGGCAGTAATAGCGCAGGTGGAAATCGGAAGCGTCGCTGCATATTTCTGCCAAAAGGGGGCGCAATATTGCTGAAAACTTCTTTACAGCGTGTCCTGGCATAAATAATACTTTATTGATCTAATAAATTTTATATAACCTATATACTTTTTGGAATTATACCTTTACTCTGCATGAAGTAATAGAGTTAAATCCATTAAAAGATATTTAAAAAAAAAAATGTTAAAGTAGTAAAAGCCTGAGTAAGAGCTGAGCAGAGTGAGAGTGTTGTGTGATGTAGAGAATGATTTTTTTGGCCCGTTTACAACACGAGTGAGTGACAATGCTGTTGTTTCCCCCTTTTCTCTTCTCTTTTCTGTCCCATCCCCCTTTATACCCACAGTCCTGCAGAGTTCAGCTGATGGGTCACACACCATTTCACGCAACCTCTTGGACACTGCCGGGGTCAGAGGGGTGTGGCTTCCTGCCCGAGGGGCGGGGTGATGTGGGAAATTGTCCAGTGAGAAAGGTCCTAGAATACATGCCGGACCTTCTTTCCCTCTATTGTGACAATCTCATTGATTTTATCCCTTATTGATCAGATCTCGTGCATTTGCATATTAGCAGTTGCTGTTTTCAAAATGAAATGGAATAAATCACATGTTTTTCCCCAGATACAGATAACTCTCTTCATCCTCACGACTCACGATTGACGGTGACACAGCAAACCAGAGACGGATAACAACGGTCTACAGTCAAATCTATTCATTCAGTCTCACTATTCATTGCAAGATTTCTTACAATTGTTCTTACATTATTAATAATGATTTATTATTATTATTTTATTATTATTACTGATCATTAAATTATCTTGTATTATTATTCTAAGTATACTCATATATATGCTGTCAAATGATTAACTGCATCCAAAATATAAAATGTAAAAAAAGTTTACATAATATATGTATTTATACCATGTTTATTTATTACATAAATACACACACATACAGTATATATTTTGAACATGTAACTGCATTTGAATCTTCATATTATTATATTATTAAAAATATACATGCATGTGTTTGTATTTAAATATGCATATATAATACACAGTGCACACTCATGTAATGTTAACAAAAATGTTTATATTGGATGTGATTAATCGCATATATATATATACACTCACACACACACTTATATCTCAAAATAATTATGAATATACACCCAATTAAAATTAACAGTTATAATATAATGATAAATTAAACTTTATTTTAAAAACAATTTCTAATACAATTACATTATATATTTTTGTCTAGTTCAGTTTTGGGTAGTTTTATGCAGTGTGACATGCTATAGATATGGAAACGAGAATAGATTTAAAAATCTTTTTTTCACATTTTAAGTATTTCTGTTAACTAGTGAAAGCAAAAAAAAAAACGGCAAACAAACAACCACAAACTTGAAGTCCAGGATAAATAGCACAGATACAGCTTTTGCTGTATCTGATTTGAAATCTGAAGTGAATGTGATGTTTTTCTGACTGTGGGAAACTGACCTTGCTCTCTTTTCTCCTGATGTGTCCCTAAGCAGATGTATTGTTCTTCCTGACCTGAGTCCGAGCAGAACTATTGTCCGGCCGGTCAGAGGGTCCGGAGGGAGAGCAGCAGCGGTCAGAGGAGGAGGAGCGAGCGGAGAGCAGATCAATACTGCTCCTTCAGTCTGCAGCTGTCCAGATCAACCCATCGATATGGGCAGATCAGGGTCTGTTCCATCAGCTGTGAGAGAGAGAGAGAAGACTGAAATAAGACAGCTGACCAACTCACACAGTAAAACAACCTCAGTGTATGAAAGACCGGGGCTAGTTGTCACAAGTTCATATTTGGGCTCTTCAGCCTTGATCCAGCCGCATTTGAGACACAGATTAGACACATGAATAGAACAAAATGTTTTCATCCTAACAATCTTAGGCTTTATGATGATATGTTTTAATTAACTATTGATCAAAAAACAGTTGGTCATTTTACCAATAACAGCTTAGTGCAGTCAATAGATAAATCGTGAGTAATCACATCCTTAATGAAAGTTTGTGTTAACATAATGTGTGTTGTAATTATATTTATTATGTACAGTATATAAAACACACACTTATGTACATAGCTAAGAAAAACTGAACATTTACATGAAATTTATTTGTAATAAGTATATATATATATATATATATATATATATGTACACACACACACACACACACATACATACATGCATACATATATACATAAACATAGTAATTATATAGCAAATATTATAACATATTCAGCACAAGCTGTTTATAATGCCTTATATTTATGTTGTAAAATAATCGATTTTGAAAACGTCATTCAATCATTAAGAACTTTAATTAATAAAAACAATAAATAATAATAATAATGAAAAGAAGTAAATCCGCACGCGCTAATATCTGCTCATGAATATCAGTCTCTGAACAT
Source organism: Enteromius paludinosus (assembly GCA_032361165.1). Lineage (NCBI taxonomy): Eukaryota > Metazoa > Chordata > Actinopteri > Cypriniformes > Cyprinidae > Enteromius > Enteromius paludinosus. The sequence goes on from JAUMHQ010000081.1 coordinate 18,643,391, forward strand.
CTGTGTTTAGGAAGGGGCATCCCTGCGACGTCACGCCGCACGTGGAGCGCTTCGCAGGCGGAGGAATCTCCTCACTCACTGACGAGCCGCGTCACGCCGCGCGCTCCGGGACGGGTGCTCTTCCGCAGGAAGTAGTGCTCTCGCGGCGGTCAGCAGAGTCGCGCGCTCCGTTCAGTCAGAAAGTGTGTGGAGCTCGAGTCCGCAAGCCACGGGCTCAGGCATGCTCGGACTAGCAGAGTAAATGGCGTCTTTCAAAACGGATTTATTCCAGCATCTGCTGTTTCTCGCAGCATTTCTATTTATCTCAGGTAAGAGCGTTTATTTCATACTCGCAGGAGCAGAAATGAGTTATGTAGGAACTCGCATGTCAGGATGTTTCGCTTCTTAACTGTCCAGGATGAGGGATTTCATACACTGAAACTTGCAGATAAAACCGTCTTAAATGTATATTTATTTAAGTTTATTCATAGATTTGCGTCTTGATAGAATGGAGTGAATGGACACTGATTGATGCATTGATTTGATTCACTCACGCACGCGGAACACAATGTAGCAAACTTCAAAGCAGCATCGGCAATCATGCAAATGTTACGTGTTTCAAGAAATGATTCTTCTGATTCACATTAACGTATCCTAATGAAGTGTTTTTACATTTTATGCATCATTCACATACATTATTGTATTATAATATGCTTAACAAGCTGCCTCATGCATAATCACATAGCTGGTGACATCATAAATAATGCATATTCTTAGGTGAATGTTTAAGGAACTACATAAGTTAATATAATCTAATATCTGAAATATATCTAATAATAAAAACAACTCTGAGTGTCGTTTTATGAAATTAACAAGCCTTCCTGCATAATTGAATGCATAACAGATTAGTATTAGCGAGTAGTGATGCACACATCATATTATATCAGGTCATATCAGACTGAATTCAATAATATGACTGCCATGCTAAACATTTCATAATATATAAGATAGTGACACCAGAGTCTTCACTTTTTTATATATTTTTAAAATATTTCTCTTTATTCTCTTTATGCACAAAAAATAACTTTTCAAGCTATTTTATTATTTATGAAGAGCAATGCATCTCATAAATATACTGAAATGCTCCCAAATCATAAATGCATAACACCAGTCTTTAAATGCTCTTTTTTAGATACTTTTAGAAAAGTTTCTTTAATATATATATATATATATTTCTGCTCTCATAGCAGCTCTAGTCACATTAGGCTGCTAAATGTCATGTGAATTTCATGCTGGGAATGAATTACAGCTCTTCTTTAGACAAGGATGAATAAGAGGATTACGGCGAGTAATCCATCAGGTCAAATATGATTACAGCAACTCTTCTCGCAGTCTCACTCAACAGCAACAGTTTAACTCTTTCTTCTGTCTGTCTCTGCAGGTGTGACGAGTTTCAGTGAGCTGTTTTTTATAAAGGAGCCCCATGATGTGACTGTATTGAGGAGGGACGTCGTGATTTTGGACTGTCAGGCCCACGGCGAGGCTCCCATTGGCATCCGGTGGCTAAAGAACGGTGCCACGCTCACAGAGTCAGAGCGTGTTTACCTGCTTGCCAACGGCTCTCTGTTCATCTCAGAGGTGGAAAGTCGTAAAGACAAATCAGATGAAGGGTTCTACCAGTGCCTTGCCCAGAACAAATACGGATCTATTCTCAGCCAGAGAGCCCACTTGACTATCGCAAGTAAGTTGCATTGGTGTATTTGACCCGATATGTGTCACTGCTGCTCAAATGTCTTTTGAGAATAAAGGAAAAGTTCACCCAAAAATGAACATTTTCAAAAAATGAAGATGATGGGTTTTTGTCAGATTCAGAGAAATTTAGCATTGTATCAGTGTCTCAGCAGTGAATGGGTGCCGTCAGAATGAGTCCAAACAGCTGATAAAAACATCACAAGTTATCCACACCACTCTTTTTAAAATATGCACAGATCAAACACCGTTTACAAGCCAAAAAATGTGGTTTAGAATATTTTTGGACTGGTCTGGCTTGTAAACAGTGCTTCTAAAGATGTTTACTGATGGTAGGAAGTGGTGTGGATTATCGTAATATTTTTATCAGCTGTTTGGACTCTCATTCTGACGGCACCCATTCACTGCAACGCAAAGTTTTTCCAAATCTGATGAAACAACTTACTCATCTGTATCTGGCATGGCCTGAGAGTGAGTACACTCAGTCTTTAGTTTTGGATGGACTATTCCTTTAAATCGACCTAAACTAACAACAGAGGTCATGTGAGATACATCTTTTCTTGTCTAAGAGATTTGTCCTGTGGCATCAGCTCTAACTGAACCTTTATTTCCAAGTATGTATATGTGCATTTTCTGTGCTGGAATCTGGCTCTAAAGACTTTCACGGACACACAGAGGAAGTGCAGTGTGATGGATGAGGCTCATTATTTACTGTGCTGCCACAGTCTGACAGCAGATTTACAGCACAGAAACGGGTGCTCATAATCATTACATCAGCACTAATCAACATAACCAACATAAAGGTCAAGATGACATGCTTTTGAGATATAGAGCACAGATTGACTAATGTTCAAAAGTTTGGGGTCAGTTTTTTATGTTTTTAAAAGACATCTTTTCAAGGCTGCTTTTATTTGATCAAAAATACAGTAAAAACAGCAATATTGCGGTATATTATTACAAGTCGAAATATCAGCTTTCTATATGAATATCTATTCAAATGTAATTTATTTCCCTGATTTTTGACTATCTTTTGGAAATCATTCTAATATGCTGATTTGCTGCTCAAGAAACATTCTGGTTATTACCAATATTGAAAACATTGTTTATATTCTCCTAGAAACCATGACACATGCTATATTTCAGGATAGAACAGCATTTATTTAAAATAATTATATATATATATATATATATATATATATATGTTTTTTTTGTAGCATTATAAATGTCTTTATTTGTCATATTTAATCCATTTAATGCATCCTTGTAAAATAAAAGTATTAGCTTAATAACAAAAACATCAAAAAAACTACTTCTGAATGACGGCAAACTTACATTTTATTTTACGGTTACAACTCTTAGTTGCTTATTAGTATTTCTAGAATATTAGCCATTCATAAGTGCTAATTAAGCACATGTTGATGCCTTATTCTACACGACATAAGAATTTATTGAGAATTAATTGAGGGAAAGGTCAAGTGTTTCCTACTGTAAAGTGTTCTCAATTCTTTTTCTGACAGTATTATTGCTATAATAAAGCAGATATTTTATAAAAAAAAATTTGTGAACTGTTTCTATTCAAAAAGCATTAAACATCAATGTTTTGCACAGACAGATATATTTTAAAGGTGCAGAATATTTTAAATTGTTCTCTGATATGTACATAGAAGGTATGTAGCTTAGGTAAGGGGATAAAATGCCCAGAAACGGTTTTACAGGTCCATTTACAACCCTAGAATTTGACCCTAGA
>JAUMHQ010000081.1:18649343-18669889 GCA_032361165.1 Enteromius paludinosus
AACACATTAACGCCGATAACGGCCCACCACTAATATATATATATATATATATATATATATCACACTACCAATATATATATATATATATATATATATATATATAATGTATATTTATTGTTTATATATAAATACAAACAGTATTTAATTAGAAAATATTTACATGTGTTTACAAGTATATTATAATATTTATATAATTTGTAGTATATATTACACATATATTTAATATACAGAAAAACATATTTTTCTTAAATATATAAATGCATATATGTGTATTTACTGTGTATATAGATAATAAATATACACAGCATACAGACATTGATATAAATATATGCATTTATGGAATTGTAGCATGTATAGGCCTAACTATTGTAAAGTTGATCTTAATATTTCAAGATTGTTACATTGTGTGTGGAGACGGTGGGTCAGCGCTGATGTCAAAGGTGGCCTTCTTCAGCAGTTCAAAATTAGAAACATGCCTTAGTTTGTGACTCACGCCTGCTTGTTTTGAGGGCCGGTGTTGGGAAACAGGTCCCCGAGGGCCTCTAATGTGTTCCTAGAATTCCTGGAATTGCTACAGGAACATCAGAACACTCTTTTCTTTCCTCAGTCTGACTAGGTGTCTGATGTGGGAATAGTTTGTGGAAAAAATGATTTGTAATGGTGCTTTTACAGTAATTGCTCTGAGCAATTCATAATCTCTGCTAGGAGATGCTTCAGGCCTCCGGAGTCAGATAATGGGTCAAACCTGGAGTGTTTGAGTTTGAGATGTTTGAGGAATTTCAGAGGGACAAAACGGCTTTAGTGCGCAGTGTGGCATGTGAAAGGTTTCCATGGTTTCCCTAAGTGGCGGTCGGAAAGGTCAAAGGTTGCTTTAAATTGCCCAGCAGGTTGTGTGCAGGGAAACAGCGGCGAGGAAGGAAATATTCCTGCTAATAACAGACAGAAACATGCCAGCGTAGATCAGCTCATCTCTCTGGATATATAAACACGGCTTTAAATCCTGACCACCAGAGCCGGTTCAGTCCTGAGATGCTGACGATCTGCCCACTACACATGTGTCAGTATTTAGTAACACGGTATACTGCAGTAATTTATTCACATGCATAGTATACTCTGATTCTGTGTTACAATTCTTCACAGTGGGCTTTTTTACGTTTTTATTTGTTATTGTCTTACTTGTCTTGTTTATTTAAAAAAAAAAAAATGTTATACAGCTTGTTTTTAAGAGGATTGTCAATTACGTTTCCACTTGTTTTTGTAATGAACTACTTAGTATCATGATAAAAAGCTTCAGTAATTAATTGTGAAAATCAAGAGCATGTGTTATATTATGTTGAATATTGAATTTAATGTATTTTATAACACAACCCTGCATCCCGAAACAAAAACCTGGGGAATCTTGGGGAAGAAAGCCCTATTATGATCTGTTTTGATGATGCTAAGTTCAAAAATATATATAAAAAATGTTTTATTGCGTACGGTTGATGTATTTATTAATTTTTTTTCACAAAATAAGAAGGAAGCTTTTTAAAATCTCATATATGCATCAACATTTAGTTCATTAATATTACTCAGTACCTATCTGAATAATTACACTGTAACAAGGACACCTTAACATAACAAAAGCAGTTAAAAGACAAAAGTTTAATGGCAAAAAGTAGATTTTGTAATAGATAACTTGACTTCAAGTCAGCAAAGGAATGGAAAAAATGAAAAGAAAAGAAAAATCAGGCATAAAAACATTCAAAAATGGGTTTAAAATTCATATGTGTCATATGTTTGTATTAGTTTTTAAGTGATAATACAAGACTTATCACTTTTACAATCACAAATGGTTGTAAAAGCAAAAATGCATCATATTTTCTGAGAAAGACAACCAATGTTTTTTGGAATCTGCACTCAAAATGAGCAAGAAACAAGTATTGGTAGACGGTGATATCAGTGCATGCATGCGTGCCGCTTGAGAATTTGCCAAATGCATGCATTAATGTTTCTGTCGTATCATGAGCGCACCTAAAAATGCTGTGTAAGCAGGCGGCGTGAGTGCTACTCTACATTTATTTGATCACAGATAATGCTCTTGGGGTGACCGTTCGACCTGTTGTTCTTCAGCGGAGCAGATAAGACACAATAGCCATGCTGTTTTCAGAGCTCGGGGGGAAGATAAGGGTCTCGGGATATTCTTCGGCCTCCCTGCCCCCATACGGCTGAGAGGCCAAAGGCCACAGGGAGAGGTCCTGAGCCTGGCCTCTGATTGGTTGGTGAGGGGCCAATTCTATCTTCTGATTGGCCGGCGGGGGTCCTGGGGCTGTAACTGGCCTGCTGGATGTACCCTGACTGATCCTCAGCTTTTGGGCTTTGCATTCTTCCCTTCTGTTCACAGACGAAGCATTCTTTGCCTCTGCTGTCATTTCTCTGAAGAAGGAGTGAGTGAGAGGTGAGGTGAGGTCAGGTCAGGACACAGCGGGACTGTGCTTGTTCACGGCGCTTGTGCATAATGCATCTCCTAATAAAACCTTAAAACGTCTCAAATTACTTTTGCATTAAAGATGGATTAACTGCATCCTATAATACGGCATTTTGCCTTGTCGAAGTTGCATTTGAGTGTGTCAGAATCTCTTTCTAGAGAACAAGCTAAGATGCTTAATAAACAGCTTTCAGTTTTTACTTAAAATAATAAATGATGTTTTAATCTGACTGAAACACTGTGGTTTTAGTACGTGTGCGTGTGTGTGTGTGTGTGTGTGTTGACGGCTGTAATGTCAGTATAGTGGTGGCATCTCTTACCTGCACTAAAAGATCTTTTAGGGCTCTTGGTAATGATCCTCTTTCAGAAAACACGTACACGCTTGTATTGCTTTACCATCACTGACAGTCACACTGACACAGACAGATAGACAAAGAGAGAGGGTGAAAGTATTTTTTGTAAGATCAGTCTGTTGAAGGCAGTTTATGCAGTGGTTAGAAGAATAAAATCAGAGCCAAAACAATGCAGGTAAATATGGACCATTTTCTCCATCATTTCTATGTGGAAATAAACTGCATGGAAGTCAGATGTGGCTTCGACAGTCAGTATTCATGTGATATTGTTTTTTATATCTATTCTCGACATTCATGCTAACAAGTGCATCAGTTCACTTCAGAAAGGCTCGTAATGATCTTCCTCTCTCTGTGAAACGTGCTGGAATGGAGATTGAGGCTCTAAAGTTGCACATCGGGGCCCTGGCGTTGCCGTGGTAACCATTGTCCACCCAGTGACCCGTCCGCTGACCCGGTGTGTGCCGATCACAGACCCGTACTGCTCTGCAAGCATCTCCTGAGCGAAGGAAAGGAACTCTCTGAAACGGATCGCTCTCAAGCGGAAGCGTCCACTTCTAGAGTTGCTCTGTTGTGCTAGGGCTTGGTTTCTGCTTCATGTCTGGTGGGCCGGGATGCCTGAGCAGGGATGTGCTTACAGCCACTCTGGATTTGTTGAGGTCAGAGGTCAGGTCAGTGGAAGGGACAGACTTACAGATGCTTTTATAGTGCTGCGCAGCCGAACACTGACTACATCAAGCTCTAGTTTCAGAAACTTAAAGATCATTTAGCCTTTTTTTCTGAATTCGTATCTCCTAATTCTGACAGTTTTTCTTGTATTTAGTTGTTTATGTCTCAGAATTGAGCTTATATCTTTCAATTCTGCTTTTTTATTTTAAAAAACTAAAACTAGCTTCCATGTGAAAGAGTCATTTTTGTATTTTGTGAAATGTCTGTCTTCTGGACGCATGGTCTGAAATAGCTGTGATGTTGTGTGAACAGTTGACTGGTTTAAACGCGTCTCTGCCGCTCTGATCTCTAAATAGTCGATCAGTATCAGTATATAGATCTGTTAGTGTAGTCCAAAACCTCAGCAGATCATATCTCCTAATAATCACAGCACACCAAAGGCTTTTGACTTGTACATTATTACCTTAAAGGGACAGTTCACCCAGAAATCAGCATTTCTAAACCTGGATGACTTTTCTTTGCACATATATATATTATAATTTAAAGTTTAGAAGTTATATTAACAAACACTAATGCAAAAAAAAGCACAAACCAATATTGGATAACAGAATAAACATATTATATCCATACAGACATAAAGAAAAGACTACCTCAATTAACAAATATATACAAGTTATATATAAGTTATTAAAATTGTATGAATTTTCTTCTCAACACAGAAGAAAATACCTTGTAGATTTTCAACACATTCATTCGCTTTTTAATTTATATTTTCAGTATTCAGTGGATAATTTCGGTTTGATTTTTAGTATTTTTAGTTTATTTAGTTTATTTTTATTAATTTATGCATGCATTACTATTTAGGTAAAAATGTATATTTATTTCAGTTTTAGTTTTTATTTATTTCCCTTAATCATTTAGCACCTCCATTTTTATCGAAAATGTTATTGCATCTAATATTTATTTTATTTTCAATTAAAACAAACCCATTTTTAATAGTTTTAGTTACATAATGAGAGAATTGACCCTGCTGATTTGATTTGTTGGGGTAAAAAGATCTTCTTTTGTGTTCTACAGAAGAAAGTCATTCATGCAGGTTTAGAAAATGATTGTTTCGGGCTGTTTAGTTCTCCAGAGATTCTCAAGATGAGCGTGACACTGCTCTGGAAAATCATCCATCCTGAAATTGAAACATCCTAAGTGCTTCCTCTGTCAGTCAAAACTCTGCTAACCTCTGCTTTTGTCCAGATGGTGTACTTTACACACATTTTAAAACATCGTTCTCCACATGCAGCTTGTGATTCATGGAAACATCTAGTGTGTGACACACAAATTCCTACAGAGTGCGTTTACAGACATTTTACCTGCATTGATGGCACTGAATGATTATCATATTCATATAATGCTCCTTCTTTAAAGGTAAGTGTTATAGTTGTTAAAGGTAATTTAACAAGTATTAGCACACACACAGCATCCAATAACACCTCTCTGGGTCAAAGGTTACTAGAACTTGGTCCATAGTGTAGTTTAATTGCCATTCTAGAAGTGTCAATCAACTCACCTGCTTATATAGAAGCTCTATTACTGATGGAATTATGTATGAAGCTTTTAAATCTGTGATGATGACTTCCTTTCAGTGATTAAATCTTACTTATCTGTGTCTTACGGCAACATTCATTCCCCAGGCTGATTTTGTTATTATCTCCATTATCTAACATGAGATTTATAGTGAGGTCTGTATGTATAGCAGAGCTTCCATTGATTCCTGTTAACTAATTATTGACCGGAGGCTTCTTCAGGGCATGAGAGGGTCGATCTGAATGGCTTCGGGGGTTTTATGGCTGTTAGTCTGAGAAGGTCAGAGCTTGAGCACGGCACCGATGTGAAGGCCTCACTAAAGAGGCACGTTAAACAAACATTAAATGTCTTTCCATCCTAAAACAGGCCGTTTATGGGAAGCTGTGTTTGCTTTTACTGATTATCATCACTCAGAAAGCCAGAAGAGCCTCTTTAAAGAATGGAGAACAGATTATTATGCATTGAAAGAAAAATATACTATTTATTTTAGTGCTTGCAAACTGTTTATTGTAGCTACATTTAATAAAAAAAAAAGTTTAAACTAAATTTGTTCATGTAGCTTAAATTTAAAAAAAAAGTGTAAATTCAGCTTTTTTTATTCTCATGTTCAAAAACGTGATTTATCAAAAATAACTAAAACTAAAACTGAATAGAAAATATTACAAACTTCATATACGTATAAGAAAAAAATATATATTACAAAATATAATTATAAAATAATTAATTAAACTATTAACAGCACACAGAAATTAAAATGTCATTGTTATATTTTTAGGTTTATATATTTTCATTTCATTTTTATAAAATATTTATTTTAATTTTTTCAGTTTAATTGTAATTAAAGTTAAAGGAAATTTTCTTTTTCATTTTAGTTTGTTTATTTATTTTAAAAGTTAACTGTATTTAAAAGTTTAGTAAAATCGTCATGTTTCCAAAAATATTAATCGTGATTACTTGTGATTTTGTTTTTGTTTTATTTCTCAATGCAACAGCACCGCTCATAAATATCTCTTGGCATGAACACTTTCTAATTAAACACAAACGGTTTTTTTTTAGAGAGAAACACATGAAGGTAACAAGCCAAAGGGTTGTATCTAGTTTAGAGAGCAGCACACAAACACACAGAAGTGTTACCAAAAGGTGTGTGTTATGCTAGCATGAGGTGTTTGCTGCTAGTGTTTATGTAAAGCTTTTGGTTTGACTCGTTCATCTCTGCTGATAGTGTATCAAGTCATCAAGTCTTGCTCCTTCTGTCTATTTTTTGTGGCACGGACTCGATCATTTCTCTATTTTCGTAAGTCCAGCATATATATACAGTATAGTCACGAACTGCCGTGCGACTGGTTTGCTCTGTCATACCTCAATGGCATGTTCAAATTTGCCATTTAACCACTTTCACAGCTCAGTAAGGTACTACTGATTTTCTTAGAGTCTGAAAATCTCTCATAGATGGTGACTATTCTGTTGTCTTTCTGCAGGTTTATCCTCCTTCACTCAGCAGCCGGCATCAATCACGGTTATGGAAGGATCAGTCGCACGATTCGTCTGTAAGATCACAGCCACGCCCCCACCAATCATCACCTGGGAGTTTAACAGAGTCACTTTACCACTGGCCACTGAACGGTAAGCCCCGCCCACCTACTGGAGAGAGGAGGGGCTTAGCATCGACCGCTTACTCTTTCTGTAATTTGGTTATTTTATTTATTAGAATACATATTGTATGTTTGTTCCACAATTATTTTACTTTTTACCACATTTATTTTCTTAATGCAAGTTCTTGGACTAATTGCCGCTGTGTTATTTGTCTTTTATTTTATATGTAAAAATAACGTTTTTCTGAAATATATAATTGCATGTGTGTGTAATTAATATAAACACAATACATATACGCAGTACACGTACATATACTATGCAAACAAAAACTATTAATCATTTGGACAACTAAAAAACACAATTTTAAACAATTAAATAACTGAGTTATCTGCTTTTGCAAACAAAACTTTTCATATGTTTATATTAAAAATTTGGGGTTTAGAATGATTTTTAACGTTTTGCAAATTCAGAAGAAGCTCTCATCAAGTCTACATTTATTTAATTAAAAAATAATCATTATTGAAATATTACAATTAAAATAACGGCTTGCTATTTTAATATACTTTAAAATATTGATAATACATGATAATTTGTCATCAATGTTGAAAACAGTTGTGCTGCTAATTTAAATTTTTTTTGTAACATGATACTTTTTTCAGAACGTTTTGATAAATAAAAAGTTGAAAATAACAGCATATATTCTAAATAGAATTCTAACAGTAATTTCCTAACCGTTTTAGTCTTTACGATTACTTTCAAAATTCATAAATTTCTTAAAAAACAAAACAAAACGGGCTTAGTAGTGTATATTGTAGTATATTCTCACTTTCTGAATGTATAAATTGTATTAAGTGAATGTTTGCGTGTCTCAATCCAGAATCACAGTGCTGCCCAGCGGCGTCTTACAGATTCAGGGAGTCGATCCGGCCGATGCTGGGAATTATCGCTGTGTGGCGACCAATATGGCCAGCCGCCGCAAGAGCTCTGAGGCCGAGCTGATAGTGACCGCAGGTTACACAAAGACCTAAACGTCTAGATCATAAGAGTAGTGTTTATGTCTGTGTCATTTTCATTTGCTCTCTTTGTACTTCTCAACAGCTCCATCTCCTAGAGCTCCTCAAAGACCTCGTATCATCGCCGGTCCGCAGAATCTGACGGTGTCGGTTCACAGCACGGCTCTGCTGGAGTGCATGGCCACTGGAAATCCTCGCCCGCTGATCTCATGGAGCCGAGCCGACCACAAATCCATCGACGTTCACAAAACAAAGGTTCTTGGCAATGGAAACCTGCTCATATCTGATGTGAATCCCCAGCACGCCGGGATCTACTTTTGTCGTGCGACTACACCGGGAACCAGAAACTACACGATTGCAGCCGCTAATATAACTGTGCTAGGTAGAGTAAATGAACAAGCTTTCTGCGGGTTTTAAAAACATATTTCACCTTTCTACTATTTAAGACTTTTAAAAAGGTGTTAGATCCAAGCAGGGAGTCTCAAAATCAACAAACAAGCAATGATATGCAAGAGCTATAACAAAACGAAACAGCAGTACAGTAGACCTTATTCTACATCCCTAATCCTACCCAATACCTAAAGTTAACAACTACTGCCCTAATTAGGAATTTATTGAGGAAATTGTGAATAAGTGCTACCATTCCTTCTTTTTCATTTCTTAAAAAAATTTTTAATTCACCTTCAGAAAACCTGCAGGAACCCTTTGAGCATATTCTTTTTCCATTACTGCTGCCATGGCCTACAAAACATACATAAGTGAAACATTTATTGAACAAATGCATGCCTTTAATAAATGCATCTGTGTCTTTATTTTCGTGCAGCGGCGCCGTCTCTCGTGGAGTGGCCGGAAAGCGTGACCCGACCGAGGGCCGGTACCGCCCGCTTCGTATGTGTGGCCGAGGGATTCCCAACGCCTCAGATCACATGGCTGAAGAACGGTGAACCCGTTCACTCAAATGGACGCGTCAAGATGTATAACAGGTATTTCCATGTGAAAACATGCACAGTTAGCACGCACAGTAAATGTGTCCCTTGGAAGATTTATTCTGTTATGGAAGTTTATATTTTGAGCACTACGCTGACATTGCTCTGGGTTTGAATTGGCTCATTTGTCTGCTGGAAACTCTGTCCTGCTGAAATATTCATCAGCTGGTTTCTTCTGTGGAACAAGAGAGGGTTAATTATTCAGTGCTCTGCTAATGGTGTTTGAGCTGATTTTCTCTTTGATTTTCCTCTAATTTGTTTTCCTGTCTGAGTTTGTTATGGGATCCTTAAAGCAAAAGGGGAGGAGAGTGAGCTGGACTAGTGCTATTGACGTGCTTGCATGTTAAACATGCATGTTAAATATATATGTCTGGGTTTATTCCTGCAGTTCCTTTACCTCAAATTACCAAGTTACAAATGATCCTGATGTTTCAGTTTTGTGTATAGTACTTTTCGTTATTCTCCATGGTGGGTCTTATTCAGTTCTTAGTAATATAATATAATAAAGTGATCGTTATCAAAAGATTTTTTTAGTTTTTATGTTTAAATATATATTACTATAATGAGAATATGGAAGTAAGATGTGCTTAGTTTTTATGAAAAGAATACAAAAAAAACAGTTTTCTTCTTATTCATGCAAAAATAATTTATGTTTTCATACTTTAGAAATTGACATGGTATATAACCAGGTTTGGTGCGATATGTCAGGAAATCAATGTCTTGAGGCAAACAGTGTGTGAACAAAGTTTTTGTCTTTTTTTGGTTTTCACAGTAAACTGGTGATTAACCAGATCATTCCAGAAGATGACGGCATATACCAGTGTCAGGCGGAGAATGAGCAGGGTTCAGTTCTGGCCATGGCTCGTTTGATCGTAGTGATGTCGGACAACCGGCCGAGCGCACCCAGAAACGTCCGAGCGGACACTGTGTCCAGCTCAGCCATCCTGCTGGCCTGGGAGAGACCCGTGTACAACTCGGACAAAGTCATTGCCTACTCTGTGCACTACATGAAGGCAGAAGGTGAGCATCTCAGATGTAAATGTGGAGCAGACAGTGAAAATGCACTATTAAAGAAATAGTTCACCAAAAAAATGAAATATACTTATCCTCAGTCCATGCATGTAGATGTAGGTGAGTTTGTTTCTTCAGCTGGTTTGGAGAAATATGGCATTCTATCACTTGCTCAGCCATGGATGCTCTTCAGTGAATGTGTGCCGTCAGAATGAGGTCTTAATGATAGATTTGTTTCTTCCAAGCATGCAACTTTTGGCTACTCGAGACGTTAACTGATGGACAGGAGTGGTGTGATTTGCTTGTGGATTATTGGGATGTTTTTATCAGCTGTTTGGACTCCCATTCACTGCAGAGCATCCATCGCTGAGCAAGTGATGCAATGCTGCTTTCTCTAAAATCATCTCGGATGTACATTTTCAGCAAAATGTTAATTCTTAGGCGAACTAAATCTATTAATTGAGAAATATCCATGACTTTGTGTGGGAAAGGCTCTTGCTCTGTTCATGACTGTTGAGTAGTCTTTGAGCAGTTTCTGTTGCTAAAAAAGTCACTTCTGGATTAAAATGGACGTTGACAGTCTTTCAGCATCTGAGAAAGATGTCTAAATAAAACACCTGCCTGCTTGTGAGGAGATAAGGAAGAGAAAACAACGGGACGTCCATCAGGAACTGTTCTGACAACTGTGAAATCTTTATTGGGGATTTTGCCAGTTACACTTGGACTTCCAGAGTTCCAGGCCATTTAGTGAGAGAAGAATAGCTGTAGCGAAAGAATACACACTGCATCTGCTCCGGAGGGCAAAAAGCATCGGAAGTGATTGAAAGAGCTGCAAAAGGGGGCTAATTATCCTGAGTGTTGGAGAGTCTCAATCTAACTCTGAAGAGACTTCGGGGGGTTCTTCTCTGTGCGTCAGAGTCAAAGACTTCAGCGTGGCCATTCAGCGCCAGAACAAGGCCTTTTCTGTTGACTGTGGAGTATCTTGTTTATTGGGTCAGAAATTCATTTGGGGACTCCGTGCTGTAGAGTGTTTCTTTTATTTGAGCATCTTAATGTGGCCTAATTAAAGTGTTATCAGGTGCAGTGGACTTGTGGGAAAAGCAGCAGGTGGAATTTGCCTTTAGTTACGTTGATAATGCAGTTAATTAAAAGAAGGTATGGCCATGTTGATTGAGTTGACAAGTTTTGAATAGCCACACAGACTAGTAGTTTGCATGCATTTTGAGTTAGGAAGGGTAATACAAGATTATTAGAGTAAGTTTTTTGTCTTTAAAATAATCAGTGCTTATTGCATTTCTTTTTAATTGTTAAAAATGATTTCAAAGTACATTATAGGCTACATCATTTATTTTCTGTGCATTGTTAGTATGCATTTGGCAGATGCTTTTATTCAAAGTGACTTGCATTGCGTTCAAAATATGCATTCTATCAGTTCATATCTGAACCCATGACCTTGGGAATGTAGCTGAATTTGTCATGCTTTCCAGCATTGTGAAACATTAAGTCTTGTCGTGTCCGAACAGGTCTAAATAACGAAGAGTACCAGATTGTTATCGGTAACGATACCACCCGCTACATCATTGATGACCTGGAGGCCGGGCAAAACTACACCTTTTACATCGTAGCGTACATGCCGATGGGTGCCAGCCGCATGTCTGACCACGTCATACAGCGCACACTGGAGGACGGTGAGTAGAGAGAGGATGAGGATCAGACTTTCAAACCTTTTTTTTGTGTTCTATTAAAAGAATAGTTAATGCAAAAAGTTAAAGTCAAAGAGCTGATTAAAACATCACAATAATCCACACCACTGTAGTCTATCAGTTCTTTTCTTGAGAAGCCAAAAGCTGTGTGCTTGCAGATTAAGTTTTTTTGACTCCTTAAGATATTAACTGATGGAGTGGTGTGGATTACTTATTGATTATTGTAATGTTTTTTTAGCTGTTTTGAATCTCATTCTGACGGCACCCATTCGCTTACGCACACAACGATCGAGACGAGTGAGCTGTTGCCTTTTCTTGTAAAATTAAACGATTTTAAATTCTTGTAACTGTCTTTTCCCTGAAATCCTTTCCTAATGCTAATGTTATTTCTGGTTTTCCTCTCTCTCTGGCTCAGTTCCTCTGCGTGCTCCTGAGTTGAGCCTCACCAGCCGCAGTCCCTCTGATATCCAGGTGTCATGGCAGCCTCTGTCTCATAAGCTGAGTCGAGGCCGTGTGTCTGGGTACCGCCTCTCATACAGGACCAGCACCGACGGGGCAGTGACGCAGCTGGAGCTCTCTGGACACAAAACCCATCACCTCCTGGAGAGTCTTCAGCCCGACACCACATACCTGCTCCGCATCGCTGCAGCCACCAGCGTTGGGTGGGGAGAACCATCAGCCTGGACGTCCCACAGGACACCGAAGGCTTCCAGCACTAAAGGTACAACCCCTATCTATCGGTCTACCTTTGTCTGTTCATCTATCTCACTATCTATCTATCCATCCATCTATCTATCCGTTTATCCACCCATCCATCCCTCCATCTCCTGCACTCGTTCTCATCGCTCTGGGCTGATAATCTTGTTAAGGCATTGCATTTGTTCCTGCATGACCTCTGACCCTTCTTCTCATCCACATTGGAAAGGCTTTAGTCATGGGTTATAAAGCGAGAGCGCAGGCCTCTACAGATCTTCCACTTTCCAGAGTCCTCCGCTCACATATCAAACTCTGTCACCTGTGATCTACAGGAACCCACTCTGTTAGATGACTGTGGTTAATTTAACACCTACAAAGATACAGCAGAACCACAGCAAACTCTGCGGGAGTGTGTTTAATTAAGCTGGGATTGATTTAACCCCGGTGGGGTTCCCGTGAGGTCCCGTCTCGTCTGGATGAAGGAGATTCATAGCAGCAGTTGTGGCCGATAAATCTCGAAGATTTGTTCTACTGGGGTTAAAGGGGCTGCTGGGGTCTGTGCTTTGAAATTTGTGATGTTTTGTTCTACCTGTTAACTCGACTCTCAACTAAACATGCATAACTTAAGATCCATGATTGGCCGAAAATGCGAAGATGCATTTCTGATTGGCAGTGTATTGTTTTCCCACAGTGCCCCTGGCACCAGAGCTGCAGCTGGAGTCTCTGAACTGCACGACTGTGGTTTTGCGTTGGCATCTACCAGCAGGCAGCACCACTGGACTACAGGGCTTCAAACTTTCGTACCATGAGGAGAGTGAACCAGAAGGACCGCCGACCCAGATCCCCCCTCACCGCCGCCAGCACACCATTGGAGGCCTAGGTGAGGGATAGTGACTTCAAAACACCTTGATATAGATAAAATCCAGCAGCTGTGCACAAATGTAATTTTTTTTTCCTGATTTGTTTTAATGCCATTTTGGGAGTCTTGATTGGTTAGTGAAGGACGATAGCTTATCTGAACACTGCACATGCAACTTTCAGTTCGCTTTCTGAATTTAATAAATCAATTTCTGCATTTAATTTGAATAGGATATGCAGAATTGCAATTTAAATGAACTTTATGTTAAACACTTCACTATAGGAACCAATTCTCACCATTAACTAGTTGTGTATTAGCATGTCTATTATTAACATTTTGGTTGTTTATTAGTACTCATGAAGCACAAATAACATATTCTATATTACTAATCCTACCCAATACCTATGTTTATCAACTATCTTACTATTAATAAACAACAAATTGGGGGTTTACTGAGCCAGAAGTCATAGTTAATGGATTGTTAATGGTGGGAATTTATAGGTCTTAGAAAGACAGACATACATGCATATTAGGTTTAGGTTTAGTTATATAGTCCATATTTAATACATTCACTTTTGTTAACGATGGTAGAAAAAAATATTTTCCCATAATGAAATTTTGAATGCAACAAAAAAACAACACTTTCTCCACTTGTGACTTGAAAACGGCAAGATGCCACGCTCACAGACTCATGTCATCTGCATGGCACGTGTTGTTTATTGATTCATTGCTTCATCCTGAGTCTCTAAATGAACAGGCCAGTGGTTTGCCAAGAACAAAAGCACTCAAGTGTTTTTCAGATATGTAGATTTGTGGCTCTCCTCCCTAAACTCCCAGTGACCCTCCCCCTGTGACCTCCGACCCTGCCAGCCCGGCTACCTCAGTGCTGGTCTTTCCATGAGCCTCTGGAGGAGGGCGTTGCAGATTTGTGCGTGCTTGCCCTCTCGTGCCCCTGGAGGTCACTCTCGTCTGGGCCTGTAGCTCAGCGGTGGTCATGAATGCTGTCCCACAATGCTTTGCTTGACCAGCGGCCATCTGTGGCCATAGAGAGGTCAGCCAGCTGGTCGGCAGCTGATAGAATGCACTGGACACAATATTTGCATGAAATGACTATCCTCTGCTGATTGGGATTTAGTTTAATGTAGATGGCCAAATATCTCAATCGCCTCACATAGACACATAGAGGTTCAATGGAGAACCAATAGAGACGTTTGCTGAAGAATTTCAGAAAACAAAAGCATCTGTACTCCTACTGGATGACATCTAGTGAATCATTTGGGTCTGTTGAAGGAGAGCAGAGCTTCATTAAATCCAAAATACACAGCAAAAATCCAATCAAATATAATTATATATATATATTAGAAAAATAGAACAGAAATGAGTTACTGTGGATGTCCTTTGGTTTGTATTAGTGCTGTATTCTGAGAGATGTGAACTCTATTGATTAGAGTTGTGGACGCCTTTCAGGGAGAGTTATGGTTTATCAGTCCAGGGGAGGTGAAAAGAGGAGCAGAAAGAAAGAGGAGCTGTTGTTGGGAGCTTTACGGTGTGTTTTATGACCTTATGGGGACAGAATGTGGGACGAGGTTCACATCAAAGCCCTTCATACAAAGCCCTCAAACACACACACATTCACAATGGCGACCATTTAAAGCAAGTAATCCTGAAAGCTTCACTTTTCTGTTTCTGCAGCCTCAGGAAAACCATTCCATTGTAAACTGTGAAACTAAATTAGTTTCTGTCACAGATGCCACTGAGTGTGTTGTACACGTCTCCTGCTTGTTTTTTCCTCCCGTCTGCATCCTTTGTGATATTTAGTGCGAGGGTCTGAGGGTTACGGCCTCTACTACTCACTCTTTAATTAAAGCAGGCTCTTTCATTAGCTCGGCTGGAATATCCAGGAGAGCTGACCTCAGAGCAGCGGATGGGCATTTTCTACATTGATTTTCCTCAGCTCATGGGTCATTTGAGAGTGTGAAGCTTTTCAAATGCTGGAGCTTTGTTCGTACTAGTGGTGTTTACTATAATTCAGCATCCTAGCAACTGCATAGAAACTCAATTAAAAGCACTAAGAACACCTTAGCAACCCCATAGTGCTGGAGAGGAATACATAAAATGACGCAGTGCAATCAGTACTTTTTTGCACGTTTCCTGATATACATATTTTTCCCCATATTTTGTAGCTTTGCCCATTTCTTAGCTTTTGTTGATTTTTGTCCTCATATATATATATATATATATATATACAATTTATTTTTAATTGAGGTAGGATCCAAATATTTTTAAGCTTTTGCCAGTAAGCTGAATGTACTAAGTATGAAATGTGTATTTTAAGTTATTGTACATATATTATAGATTTCTTCATACTTGATTGAGTCTTAGACACTCGCTGCTGATTGACAGTTTTGCTATTGTTGCTCAGAGTTAGTTTTATTGATGTGATCAAACACAGTGCTTCCCCCTGGTGAGAAACAGGGGTATTGCAGGGGGTGTGGCCTAAACAAAATAAATCGCATGAAAATGTTTTAAAATATCAGTTTGAAACATATAAAAAATTCTGTTTCATTATAGTGAGGTAAGACACCTCTTGCCTATTTCTAAGCTTCCTCTCAGTGTGTTGCATGCTTCCCGACCCTCTCAACAGGATCTGACTTGCCCGGATTCCATGTCAGAGGTCAGAGGTCAGATGTCCCTCTCTCTCAGTGTGTGGTTCATATCTTCAGGCTATTGTACCCGGAGGAAGGCTGTTGTGCAGGGTGGATTTGGGGTTTAGGGTTTGAGGCGTTTCTCTTGAGTACGTGCTCTTTTTGAGTTGGCTGCAACTCAAACTGAATGTTAGTGACTAAATTCAAATTCAAATTCAAATTTTATTTGTCACGTTCATATACATATACACGGTACGACATGAAGTGAAATGTATTGCACAACTGCCCCAACAAATTGACACATTAAAACAAGTAGACTAAACAAGTAGTCTTTTTCCAAGGTACCCTAACATCACATAAAATGATATAGGATGAATTCAAAAGAACTTTAAATACTGGCAAATATATATACATATATTTCCATTTATACTATATATATATATATATATCTCTTAGTTCTTTTCTCGTAGGTAATGTTTGTGGACTCACGCACATCTCTCTAAGCAATCTAAATTGTGTTTTGTGTGTCATTCCCAGTCCAAATACTTTCTTTATCTCTCTCTGAATGTTGATGGCCTGGAGAAAGAGGCCTGACTTGTGTGCCTGACCTCTGACTCCAGATTCCTAAGGAGTTTTATCTGTGTGTGAACCTTGACCTCTGACGGGCTCCACGGAGCCTCTTCGGTGCTGTGGATCTCAATGCCACACACTATTTACCAAACCGTCCAATCAGGACATGACTGCTGGGCTTGGCCCCGCCCCCTCAACTCCTGCTCTATAGATCCAGATCTCAGCGGCAGTGATGTCGTCTATGTGCATAGATCAGTCGGACTGATACTGGTCTGATTCACCAGGCTTTAAAGAACACGTTCTGCCAATATCAGTGCTAATCTAATTCTTCATCTGTCTGAGATCCATATCTAGGCCTGTAACCCTCTATCTGATTATAGTTTATCAGCACGATTATGGTTTTCTCTCTAACACTAACTATGCAGACATCTTCACTTGTTTAAATATTATGCAATTTGTGGCATTTTCAGTACTTCAGTAAAATAAATACTATAGAATAAAAAATATAATTATTAGATAAAAATAAAATATAAATACTACATGAAAAACCTTCTGAACATTTCTAATGAAAATGAGAAATGTTGTCTTGAAAACTAACTGAAATGAAACAAAGTAAAACTGTAAAAATGATAATTACTATGTATTTATGTACTATGTACTTTAGTGTTCATGTACATTTTTACCCTTGTGTCTTGATGTTAAAAACATTCATGTCTGTGTTATTTGTTACACGGTTACAGGCAGTCAGGACAGCTTTAGTTGTAGGATCTGAAGCTCAGAACACATTCAATATTGAATCTCTGTATCTTGTAGCGCCTCCATGTGGCCAAAGTCAATACTACAGGACAGAACGGAAATTAAAAATGTGCTCACTTCAGAAGCTGCCCTCTTTTTTTTAGATTTGAAAATGTGCATATTAGCATGTTTGTGTGTTTTGTTAGTGCTTTACCTGACAGAGGTCAAGGAAAAGCTGGAAATATTGGTAAGTAAAAAAAAATCCAGCCCTAAAAAAATTCATAGGTAAATAAATCTGTAGTCCGTTCTCATTATGCTGAATAGAATGGTAAATAATATTTCCTTCACTAAAATGTCTATTTGAGCGTGGCATATTAAATTAAGTTTAGTTAAGGCGAAACAATTATTAGTCTTTCCTGTGAAATGGATTTGAGTATGTGATGAGCCCAGATGATCAGTTTCTGATCAGTTATCAATTTTTCTGTCAGTCCGAGGAGGTTGTGGTTTTGGTCACGTGACTGACCTCTCAGTGTGTGTTTCCCATGGCCTTTGGGTCTCTGATTTAACCTCTGTGATCCGGCTCTGAATGAAATGCGGGCGCTGGGCAGTGGTCAGTCAGTGAGGGGCTTAAGCAGATGGACGACGGCCGGATGAACCGAACAGGGGGATGGACACTCGTCTTTTGTGTTGAGCAGAAGGAGAATCGACCGCAAACTCTCTGACTAGCACCTTCAGCTCAGGGCATCTGATAATGATTAGACACACGTGCTGCACACACACACACACACACATCAGCTGACCACATGCATTTGCTGTTACACACACACACACATTCTACTATGCCCCATTCACAAGTAATCTGAGTAAAGCTTTTAAAGATCTGATCACAGATCACATACAGGGAGAAATTTGAAAAAATGCGAACCTTGAGCACAAAGGCAGCACAGGAATATCTGTAGCAATAGCCAACAATAATACATTGTGTGGGTCAAATTCTATTTCTTTTATGCAAAAAATCATTAGGGTGTTAAGTAAAGGTCACGTTCCATAAATATGTTTGTAAATATATCAACACACTTAATGTTTGATTTATATGCATTGCTAAAAACTACATCTGAACAACTCTAAAGGTGTTTTTCTTAATGTTTAGATTTATTTACTCCTGGTCAATTCTGACAGAGCTTCTCATGCATTGTTTAAAAAAAAGCTATGTTTTGTTGATTTGCTACTTGATTTTTCTTCTTCTTCTTGTATTTCTTTATTATAGATCCAAGAAAGAAGTACCATGTCAAGCTCCTGGCCTATAGTTTCATGGGTGAAGGATACCAGGCAGATCAGACCATCAGCACACCGGGATGTGTTTGTGAGTTCAGCTGCGATGCACAAACACACACTTCTATAGTATATTCTTGGCTTAGGTCACAAACGTTTAAGTTTTAATGAACTCTATTGGCATGGTAGAAATGCATGCACATTTAAACAAATAAATGCAAGATATAAAGAGCTAATACAAATAAATATGTATATTCTAGATTTTTACTGCATGAAAAAATATATACAAACAAATAGAAAAAATATAGAAATGGATGCATTGCATTGATGAAAAACAGTAAAGATATTTAGAATGTTACACGTAGAAGGTTCTTTACACTTTTTATTCATCAAAGCATCCTGAAAAATAAAATGTATCATGGTTTCCACAAAATATTAGAATGATTTGTAAAGGATCATGTGCCACTGAAGACTGGAGAAATGATGATAGAAATTCAGCTGCGCATCACAGGAATAAATTACATTTTAACATATATTCACATAGAAAACAGTTCTTTGAACTTGTAAAAGTATTTCCCGTTATTACTGTGTTTCCTTTTTTTTAAAACAAGGCTCTCTGTATAATAGCATGAGTGAAAAAACATTATGCCATTGAAACAGTTTCATGTGTGTTTGTTTGCAGCTGTGCGAGATCGTTTGGTCCCACCCCCTCCACCGCCGCATCACGTTTACGCTCGCAGTAACTCGTCCTCCTCCGTGTTTCTGCATTGGGCCCGACCCGCTTTCAGCGGTGCACAGACGGTCAACTACACGGTGCGCTGTAACCCGGTGGGACTGCAGAACGCCTCGCTGGTGCTGTACCTGCAGACGTGAGTGTTACCGACCCCACACTGACACACACACAGCTCAGCTATATTTGTAGGGACTCTCCATAGGCATAATGGTTATTATACTGTACAGACCGTACACCCAAACCTACCCCTTACAGGAAACCTTCTACATTTTTAACTTCTCAAAAAACTTAATTCTGTGTGATTTCTTCGCTCCTTTGCCTGTGGGGACCTCAATTATGTCCCCACCGTGACACAAGTCCCCATAAATCTGTGTGTATTCAGGTTTAGGTCCCCACCAAAATATATAAACAGATACAGACTGTACAGTCACACACACACAGATTGTGATGCTCATCCTCTAATAATGTATGTGTGTTCCTGCAGTGCGGCCCAGAGTCTGATGGTCACTGATTTGGACCCAAACACCAATTATGAGTTTGCAGTTCGTCTTCATGTGGATCAGCTGTCCAGTCCCTGGAGTCCTGTGGTTTACCAGACCACACTACCTGAAGGTCAGTATATGTACTTCATACATACTTTACATACGTACTTACTTAAGAACTTATATATATATCGTTATCTCATTTTTGACCAAGGTGGCCTTTTAGAGGCTTTTGCAACTGAACTCTTCATAGATATATATTTATATATATGGTGACACTTGATTTTATGGTCTCTATATGGAACTATTATCATGCATATTACTAGAATATTATAATATTATTTATTTGTAGAAATTAAGCACATATTAATACCTTATTCTATATGACCTTACTCGACATCCCTAATCCTACCAATACCTACTAATAATAAGTAGCAAATAAAGAAATTAATGAGAAAGTTGTAGTTAATAGTGAATTTGTCTTCCCTATTCTAAAGTGTTACCATATATATATATATGCACATATATCACACATAAAAAATCCAATATTAACGTTTTTGTTTATGTGTGTGCTGTGTATGTTTATTATGTATACTGTATGTAAACACACATACTGTAACATAACACATACAATTTTTCAGAAAAATGGACATGCAGGTGTATTTATCTATACATACATAATAAATGTACACAGAACACACATTTTGGATGCGATTACTTGCGATTAATCATTTGACGGCAATCGTATATGCTCTTATATATACATATACACACATATAAATATATTATAAAATAA
This sequence comes from Enteromius paludinosus, assembly GCA_032361165.1. Classification (NCBI taxonomy): domain Eukaryota; kingdom Metazoa; phylum Chordata; class Actinopteri; order Cypriniformes; family Cyprinidae; genus Enteromius; species Enteromius paludinosus. Next base: position 18,669,502 of record JAUMHQ010000081.1, read on the forward strand.
GAATAAGAATGTAACAAAACACAGTATTATGATGTGATCACTTAAAACACACGAGACAGAAGATGTTTCTCCCTGCGTTGTGAAGGCATTGAGTGGTTTGGATTGACAGGTGTGTTTCTGTCTGCTCTCTGATCAGCTCCCACTCAAGCTCCTGTAGGTGTGAAAGTCACTCTGATTGAGGGAGACACGGCGCTGGTGTCATGGAAACCTCCTGATGAGCTTAACAATGCCGTGACTCGTTACACCATCCTGTACGCATCACGCAGAGCCTGGGCCGCCGGAGAGTGGCAGATCCTGCAGAGAGAAGGTGTGTGTCTGGCTACTAAAACCAAATTTTTTTTTTTTTTTACTTGAAGTAAGACACACATTAACTGAAATTATACATACA
>JAUMHQ010000081.1:18670297-18683079 GCA_032361165.1 Enteromius paludinosus
TATATATATATTGTATTATAATTTTAGAATAAATAATACTGTTTTATCTTTATTTTTAGCATTTTATTTAATCTAACCATGGTCATCATTATAGTTAACTCAAAATTAAAAACATAGAAAAAATGTTACTGGAAATAAAATAAAAGATTAACTGAATTTCTTACATTTTCATTTAGTTTTCCTTTAGCTACTGAAGCTGCTTTAAAACTAGTATTGTGGAGAGCGCTGTACAAATGAACTTGAATTGAAACCAAACATTTCACAAGGTGCTAAAACGGCTCTCATGTGAGCAGCTCAGTGTGCATTAGGTCTAAACCCAGAGCAGTGACTGTAAAGGATGGAATTAGTGTTTACGAGCAGGGCTGGTGTTCCACACGGATGTCATCTGTTTTTAGTTACACACACATGTCTCTGGATAAATCACACTGCGGTTCAGTAGAGATGTGCTGCTGGTTCAGGAGCTTTTGGGTGGTACTGCAAAGAGACTAGTCTCTAAACCTTTGACTTTTAACCCTCGAACTCCCTGAATCTGTCGGTCACAAATAACCAACATGGTTTGCTGTAAAACTCTGATCCTGCGCCGTCACATGAAGATTAAAGACACAGGCAGTAAAAATCCCAGTTGGGTGAATGTCAGAAAACCGGACAAGAACATGCCTGTGTCATATTTCAGTTCAAAATCAAAATAAATTATATTTAGCATAAATGCAAAAACAATTTGTAATAATGTAATGCAAAAATATATAATTCTCACATATTTTATATATTGAGGTTTCATAAATATCTGAATATTGCTGATATGCTGAATTTAATATTTGCAACTTTGAACGGCTGCGGAACACAAATAAAGATTGCATTCAATTAAAGTTTGCAATGATGTTGCATATAAAATTATTGTTGCATATGAAAATTAACATTTAAAAAATTAAATATATTTTCTACATTTCTATGCAAAAAAAAGGTAAAAAGATCAATTAGAAATATATGCTTCAGTTGCCTCGGCAGCTAACTAAATAAAAGGTGAAGTTAAAGTTTTCAAATAAAACTGAAATAAAAAATTAATTAAAGTTAAACAGAAATATTAAAGCTAGTAATAACTAATTAAATTGTCAAAAAACATCACACATACAACAAATACAATTTAAAAATCTTAAAATAAAAACTAATTCATTATTTTAAAGTGCAAATGCGTTTTTTTAATTGATTGTTTTTCAAATTTTCCTTATTTTGAGATTTGAGAATCAGTGTCTATATGGGCCAGCTTTGGCTTGGGGTTTGAGCATCTTTGAATTAAATCTAAATAATCTTAATGCAAAGTTTGTATTTACTTTGGATTCTTTAGGCTCCACACAGTTAATATATAAATATAAACATTTTTCCAAAACAGCAGAAACAGTGTTTTTTTTTCCACTAGGTCCACAGTATTTTCGAGTCTCATAATAAATAATTCATAACCATACACATACATTTTTGTTTAATAATGTCACCCTCGTTGTCAGGGAGCGTCACGATGGCACTGCTGGAGAATCTTCAGTCTGGCCAGGTGTACTTGGTGAAGGTCTCAGCATCCAATCAGATGGGAGATGGGCCGTTCTCACCTGCAGTAGAACTGACAATGCACACAGATGAACACACCCCCAGAACACACGGCTCCGCCCACAGCACAGGTGAATAACAGAAGCTTTCCAGTCATGCAGTGCCTCTTTTAGCTGGAAGAAGATGTTAAGATCAATAGACGTATTGCATTTAAATGCGATAAACACACAATGCAATCATGGCATCATCTGCATACTGTTTTGTGCTCTGTCTGCAGCGTTTTCTGATGGTTTCTATCACCTGGATCAGAGGTCAATGACGGGGATAGTGGTGGGCGTGAGCATCGCTTTAGCCTGCATTATCATCTGCATCCTCATACTGGCCTGCAGGAGCAAAACCAGGTAAGAGATCGCCTGGATAAACCACCACTAAAACTAGTTAACTAAACTCATTTATAGTTATTTAAATAAAGCTGAAAATGAATCATATTTGTTAGATGAAAAAATTTGAAATGTTGCCTCTGCTAATTGTGTATAAATAATACTACAAGGACACTGCTTTCAACCAATAGATATTTTCTTGCTACATTATTTGGGACATATATCAAAGAAATTGCAAATGCTTTCTCAAATGTCAGTGAATAGATTATTTCTCTGGTGATTCCATGATTGACCTGCATTATTTATGACACAGGCAATCTTCCACGACCAAATCCATCAGACAAGCAGGAGGACAGACTCCGCCCACTGCTGTCCGTCTGGCCAATCAGAGTCAAGCTGAGAGCGTGGAGGTGATGATGCCCATAATGAGGGATAATTTCATCGATGCAAAGGCATGTCTAAAATATAACATTCTTGCCTTAAAAATACCTCTCATTTGTGTGTGTTTGTTGTATGCGCACAGTGTTTTTTGTGGAAACAGCATTCTGATATTTGTGTTTTACTCTTTTAGGGCGGAACAAATCTGATCATTAACAGCTATGGGCCAGTGAAGCCAAGCATTGAGAAGAAGAAAAGAAAGAGATGGAACTTCTTTAAACGGGACAGCAAGGTATGAGACCGTTCACAACTTTTAGTGAGGATTGTTAAAGAAACAGTCAAGAACCATAACCTAACATCCGAATGAGTGGGAAAAATACTCAGTAGTCAGATTAATCTATGCCCACCCCTAATATATATATAGAAATCTCTGCAGCCGTGTTCTATTTATGACATGCTGAAACAAATTCCAAATGGAAATACTCTTCTTTCTCGGTTATTTACTGGTGTTTTCTGCCTCCATCAGCATGTGAAGAGGGTCTCCAGTCCATCTTACTCCTATCATCATGGCACCACCCTGCTGTGTTACACAGAAACCTCTCCTGAACACCCGCCATCCTCTCTGCAGGGCCTGTTTGGGCCACCGGGGGGCGACAGCGAGGGCTCTCATTCCAGCGAGGGCAGCCACGAGACGGGCGACTCAGGACGCTACTCTCACGACGACACCGAAGCGACTAACCTGTCTTTGGGTGCCAGCAGTCGTCCGGCCTCGCTGCAGGGCGAGGAGAGCGAAGTGTCAGACGAATCGCCGGTTCACGAGGTTACAGAGAAAGAGCTGCATTCCCACGTGATCCCAATGACACAAACGACACTTCAGGAACAGGAAATGATGGAGCCACATCCTGTTTAGCAAAAAAAAAAAAAAAACGTGTGCTCTCTGGCGCCCCCTTCAGCTTAAACGGTCTACTGAGCAGTGCTGCACTGAAAGAAATGATTGAATTTACTAAATATTTTTAAGGTGAGTGGTTGCAGTTAATGTATTTCAGCTACATTTAATAATAAACAAATGTAAAGTTTTTTTTAAATGTAGCTCAAATAAATGAAGTTGCAAACCAATTTCGAGAGAAAGCGCGGTCGAAATGCAACCCAGCTGCTAACAATCAGCTAATCATTACCGCCTCCATAGTTAGCTGACCAGGCCACTAATTCCACTATAAATAAATCAGTTTCCTTCCCTTCAGTATCTTGCTTTACATCCCCTCCACCTCCCCTTCTCCTCCAGGGTTCGGCTATCGTCGCTAGGGCTCGAAGTTCACCGAACTCCCGGCTCGCCCCCGACAGCATGCCAAACTCGCTTTATTATTGAGGAAGCACAAACTCTTGAAATAGTTTGCAACCACTTACCCTAAAAAAAAATTTAGCGTCATATTTTTTTCAGTGTGGGCGACCCGAGACGTCCACACGGCCCTCTTTCTCGGTGAATGTATTTCTTTCTCTCTTTTTTCTGTTAGTTTTTATAAACCATTGTGCGTCTGAAAGAAACTAGAACCTCACCCACCATGAATGTATTTAAAAAAAAACGTCCAAAAATGCGTGACTTGAATGTCACGTTTCCTGGCGTAACCTCAGACTTCCTAATCTACCTCAGTTTATCTTTAAGTATTTAATGTCCACTTATACACTCAGCAGCGTCGCTTTCATGTTAGTTTGTGTGTTTGTCTGTTTGTTTGATCCTGAAGTACGAGAGTGTCAAGTTTCTTTTACCTGTTCTGCTGTGTGGCGCAATCGCAGCCAATCAGAATGTAGTTGCTGCTTAATATGCAGGACTTTGGACCAATAGCAGTAGGCAGTGGGCGGAGCTACACTGCTCATTGCATCACACATCGTTCAGATAATGTTTTTCACCTACCGCAGGTTCATTTTGACTTTCAGTTGAATGTTTTACTCTGTGATGTTTACGTACCATTTATTTGCGACTCAACTTCAGGTCACGTTAGATTTCTCAGGTCTGTCGTATGAATGAGTGTATTTTTGCTCTTATAGTCCCTGTTTTATACTACCTCGTTTTATCTTTTGATTTTTAGCAGTAGTTATGTTTGATTTCTGTGTCTCAGGGATGATTTGAAGGCCATGTGTTTTGTACAGTGACATGGTTTGACGGACAGGGTTTTTTTCGGGCGGTTGACCCGTGCTGAATGTGTGTTTTCTTTTTCTATAGTTTATTTCTTCTCATTTAGAGTACGAAGTAACCAAAAATGCTGGGCGTTTCTTAGTTCGGCGGAACCGATAGCTTTAAACAATGGCCTTAACGTGTGAAGAGCTGCAGATGAGGGATGTGTTCGACTGCAGTCCAACTGAATGTTCTGAAAACCAAAATAATAATCAAATCAGGAAACTTTTTGCCTCCGAAGATATCTATTTTTCTCGACATACAGTATATGTACTACTGAGTACGCATTTTAGTTACTTTAGTGCTTTGAAATAGTGAATGCTATTTTAGATTTAGGATTTTGAGTGTAGCACTTGTCTTTCAGATTAGTTTGGAGTCGTTTTCTAGTTTTTTCACGCAGCTGAAGGTGCAACGGTGACACGCCATCATCCACAGAGCTGTTTGCTCTTTCCTTTCTTCTGTCTGGTTTGCTGGTCTTTGGGATGAGAAGATGACAATGAGATTATTAATGAATCAAACCAAAGATGTTTCACCCAGAGACCGCCCCCTAAAAAAGCTGCTTTAAAGAACTCAGAGACGTCTTGATGTCCTGAGACCAGATGAGGTGGAGATGCAGAAGTTCAGCATTACTTATCTCATGAATCCATGTGATATTTCACTCCAAAATCAACTGAAAAATCAATTGCTACTTATTTTGAGACCAGGGTGTTATTTGCATGACAATTAAGCAAATTCATATTACCATAATGTCTTTATTATATGTGACCCTGGACCACAAAACCAGTCTTAAGTCGCTGGGGTTTATTTGTAGCAATAGCCAAAAATACATTGTATGGGTCAAAATTAATGATTTTTTTATGCCAAAAATCATTAGGCAATTAAGTAAAGATCATTTTTTGTAAAATTCCTACTGTAAACATATCAAAATGTCATTTATGAGTTGGAAAAAACATTGATCAGATATTAATTTGGACAACTTTAAAGGTGATTTGCTCAGTATTTTGGACCCTCCGATACCAGACTTTCAAATAGATGTATCTCGGCCAAATATTGTCCTATCCTAACAAACCATGTATCAATAGAAAGCTTATTTATTGAGCTTTGATGTATACCTCTCAGTTTTGTAAAATTTTACCTTATGACTGGTTTTGTGGTCCAGGGTCACATATATAAAAAACCTTTAATGTAAATATCATAAATTAATTGCTTATTTGTAATGATATAAAATATAATGGTTTATGTACTACTTTATTTCATATAAAAACATATTAATGTAAATCATTATAAATCCATTGCTTTATTGTCATGAAAAATATATTTATTGATGCTAATCATACATTTACTGCTTATTTGACTTGATATAAAATAATATAATTTTTTTTATATAATTGTCACAATATTTTTCCATGTAAATCATCATAACTGTAAAATAATGAACATGATATAAAATATATTTTTAAATATCAATCGTAAATGAATTGTTTAATTGTCATGGAAATAATTATGGCACTGCAGTATATTTTTTTCATTTTTATTTTGGAGGAAAATATTAGCCAGAAATTCTTCAGCTTTATGGGATTCACCTCTTTTAAAATCAGAAGTCACAGTGATCAGTTTCCCTCATTTGAGTTTCGAGTACTACATGGATGTTATTGTACAGATATATACAAAGAGACAGAGATATTATATTATATTAACATTCCATGCGGCTGAAATTCTTCTCAATCAGAGGAAATTGATCGCTGGCTGTATTTCAATCAGAGAGACACAATCAGTTTTGAATATTTCTTTACGAAGCAAACAGCCTGAAACCAAAGACTGCGGTCGCCGTTGCACCGAGCATTAATTGTAAAATCTTTTGCATGTGTTTTGTCGTTTTTCAAAGCTTTATTCCTGAGTAGATTTGATTTCTGCTTACTGAAAGGACATCAGGAAACCAAAACCAGTGTTACACGGTCGTGCTTTCAATCGTTGATGCCTTTCAAGCAAACCAAAGATGATGGATTTCAGCCTCTTGTTTCCTTTTGTAACTTTTCTCACTGGAGGAGAATTACTGTGTTGTGTTTTGTAAAAAAAATGTTTGCAGGGGATAAATAATGTACCCTGGATTTTGTGACAGGACTGGCTAAATATTTGGTCTCGCTTTCCTGCTGAAGAAAAGGCCTTAGCAGGTTTAGACTGGTCTTTTTTAAGGATCATCTAAGGCTTGTTTTCAGCAAGATTGATGTTTTTGATATACATTTCAATATGCTTTAGTGTTTTTGAACAATATCGATTGTTGTGTTAAATTGCGTTTTCTTTGTGTCTGCAAATTATATTCCATGCAGTTTTTTTCTGATTTCTTCAGCGAAAAGATGCAAATTAGAAATGCAACGTCATTACGCGTGTCAAATGTTTAGCATCTGCGTGTGCTGATGACCCCAAAATCAGGTTGCTTGTCACGTTTACAAATTCACCTACAGTATTATAGGTGATTTTGCTCAGGAAATAATATCAGTCCAGTTTCATGTCACTTTATTCATTGCTTAAACTCTCTTGATTTTTTTAATTGCATTATATCTATTCTTCTGTTGAAGTTGTTTGTTCTGAATTTGTCTGAACTGAAAGGAAAAGGGAGATGTTTGTAAACTCTTCAAGCAGTGATGGTTTGGTTTCCATCACACTGCAGCAGTAAATCTATCAATAAGCCTTAAAAACCTGAATGTATTTCTTAAAAAATAAAATTCCACTTGTCAATATTATGCTTGACTTTCTAAATGCATGTACCATGTGTTTATTGAAAGAGGGTTTTTTTTTCTGTTCAGCAATACGGTGGAATGTTTATGCCAAATGGTATACATTTACAGTATAGTTACCCCCACCACAAATAAGATTGTTTATTAAGAATAATTTTCATTTTGAATAAAAATGTTGAAAATGTCAAAATGTTATCTTTTTTCTCTTGAAAATGTTTTCATGTATTTATATTAGTGCTGTCAAACAATAAATCGCAATAAAAGTTTTTGTTTATAATGTGTTTACTGTGTATATTTATTGTGTATATACCACAAATACACATGTATAATTGTGTGTATATATATATATATATATATATCTCAGAAAATGTTTATATATTAAATAAGTGTATAATATAAATTGTATGAATATAAATACATGTAAATATTTTGAAAACACTATTTATAAAATGTGTGTATACATAAATATAAACAGTACACCCACGTTATGTAAACAAAACCTTTTATCGTTTGACAGCACTAATTTATATTCTTTTATTACAGTTATATAAAAGCACCCTAACGTATACATTTTTGTATATAAAGATAGAGTAGTGCAATTTACTGTGCAGAAATACGCAAAATAAAAATAAATTAAATAATTAAACAAAATTTTTAAAAGGCTAGTTAATTAATGCAAATAAAAGAAAGTGGCTGAATTAGCCTACAGAAATCATGGAAGATTTCTGACTTTATTTATTTATTTATTTATTTATTTATTTTAAAGAAAAGAAAATATGTCTTTGACATTATTCTCTAGACACGCAAAATAAATAAAAACTTTTACAATGACAGCACTTCATAATATTACAACACATGACATCATCATCGCACGGCTACATCAAACGCAACACTTCAGACACAAACACTTGCTTTGATGTGGAGGGGTCTCTGCGCGCGCGCACACACACACTCTCCGCCCACAATGTTCCTCACGCGCTACTTTTTACTCAGCCTTTACATCTACCGCGCTGAAGTAAGCAAACGTAAGCAGAGCTGTCATTCCTTTCCGTAAACTGCCCCGTAAAACAACAAGTCAAAGGTGTTCGCTCCTCCCAAACTTTGGTGCGGATTTCCTGATCGCGCAATTACCAAAACTACTACGACGAAGGCTTAGCTTTTGAATATTAATTAGGCCGTGCTGACGTTCTTGCGTACAGCGTGAGGACGCCCTGTTTAATATTAATGACCTCTTAGAATCTGTGGGCTAGAAAAGGCTACGTCTATTTTATTATTTTTTATTTTTTACTAGTAATGCCTTACGTCAGAACCGGCATTGCTAGTAAAAAAAACTAACAAAAAACTATAGACAACATTAAATAAATAAGGATCTCCCTTTATACAACAGCCTATCTACTTGCAATGTTACAAGTTCTAATAGACTTTTTACTTGTGCATTTACACAGGAAATTACAATAAAGCTTGAAATCGCTTATAAAATTAGAAAACTTTGGTTTTAAGCCTGACCACTTCATTTTATGAAGCGTTCCCGTTAAAATTAACAATTGTATGAATAGGCTTTCTCTTTCTCAAATCCAATCAGACGTAGTTGTATAATGAATATTAAAAAGATTAAGTCAATGATCGTTTAGAATAGTTCACGTGGCCGAGGTTTAGCTCATGAATATTAATAGCGAAGCCTTCGCCATAGTAGGAATATTAAATTCGCTTCCCGGTCGCTCACGGAGCGTCGCCGCCGCCGTGATTACAGCGGAACGGGGGAAGAACAAGACGAGTTGACTACAATCACTCTTTATAACATCAAAGTTATATCATTTTCCCGTTCCTTCCGTGCGTTTGAGTCATGTGAGGGAGCCTGTAATGTCCACAGAGCAGGATAAAGACTCATTCTCTCTAAAACGAAACCGAGGTAACGTGGATTTTACGTGTTTTTGTCGTAATTACCGGAGCGACAGCAGCAGTCTGGCGGCCTTCGGGCCTTTGGTGAAGAGCAGAAAAGTAGACAACGACATATTCAGCTGCAAAGCGTGTCAGGCCTCAAAGTGAACGCTGTCAGATGAACGCTACTTTCTAGAGAGTTTGGGGAAGTTTGTAGTTGAGGAAATCATACCAAAGTTTGTTTATTAAATGCACTTCAATAGAGCATAAACTTGGCCATCAAATGTTTATTATGTAACCTTAAAAAGCAAAAGTTAAAGTTAGAAGAATGTACAGTGAATATAAAAACATAAACATACATTTGTGTATATGAATGTGTAAATGTGACAGAAATATTCAGAGACATTTCATTGCTATTTTAAATTCCTTTTTATTTATCTCTGCATTTTTCTTTAGGTCTGTATATATTCATTAATTTTATATCAGACTTCATTTATTTAAATTTAGTAGATTAAGTTAAAGGAAATGGAAAATGTTTCTTTGGCAACTAGCTGAAGTAAAATAACATTTATTGCAGTCAATGTTTATTTTATTTCAATTAATGGGAGTAGAGTTTTTAAAATCCTTATTATGCTTTTAGTTTTAGTTAATTAATAATCATGCTGTTCTGCTGCCATGATATGCTTTATTTTAGCTTGTAATGGTTGATAAACACTTTAAGACACTTGTTTTGCAATTGACATTTTGTAACTTTTATGTCTACTAGCTTTTCAATTTTTCATCTATATGCTAATTTAATAGTGAAAGTTGATTAAATCAATTATATGCATTTTTTTAAATGAGAATTTTTTTTTTTCTAAGAAATCAGTATCTCAAGCTATTATTATGGGGATGTTAAAATTAAACGTTTTGTACATGTGTCAGTGTTATAGATGGAGCATAAATACTTTACTTTTTGTAATTTTTTTTTATATTTTCCAGCAGAAGAAGGTGGACTGGATATTTTAGGCAGTCCTGGGCTGTTGTTGGGAAGTCCGGAGAAAAAGAGACGCAAGTCGAGCACGCATGTACTATTTTCCCTTTAATTTTCTTCATAGACATTTCAACACAAGTTTTGAATGAATCACAACATCACCACATGCATTGCCAATAAACAAATTAAACTATTATAGAAATATTGTTGATTAAATAAGACATGTTATTGCAAAATACATACAGCGCATACATAAGATTATTGTTAAAAGAAATTAATGTTTTTACTGATCGTAAAGACAGTAAAGACATTTATAATGTTGCAAAAGATCCTTCCTATTTATCAAATCGTGGAAAAAAGTTGGATTCCAACTAAAATATGAAACGGCAGAACTGCTTTTGACTTTGTTAATAATCAGAAATCTTTCTTGAGCAGCAAATCAGTATATTAGAATGATTTCTGAAGGATCATGTGACAGAGTAATGAAGCTGAAAAGAAACATTTTAAAATTTTTACTTAATATCATAATGATTTTGACATGAAAGAAAAATGGATCATTTTGAATGCATTGTTTGCTATTTCTACAAATATACTACTTACTGTATGACAGCGTTTTTGCCACAGGAGTAAAAATAAATGTCTTTCTCGACAGGCACCACCCTTCTGTCCTCTGTCCGAATATGCGCCGCCTCCGAACCCGAGCGCGGATCACCTAGTAGCCTCCAACCCTTTCGATGACAATTACAACTCTCTGTCCCTGAAGCCGCTTCCTCCTGCCAACCCTTATTTTGGCCACTCGCACTATCCAGGGTTCAGTGGCTATGGACCGCCCAGGATGCCGCCCAGGATGCCTTCTCCATACGGGGCTCCTTACCAGCTGCGAAACCAGCCTCATCCGTTTTCCCAGAATCCCATGGGCTCCAACAGGTCACTGGGGTTTAATTTCAGCGAAAACCCAAATTACGGGCAGCCGTTTAGCAGCAGCAGCAGCAACGCCATGCACTTCAGACCAAGTCCAGGAGAGCATGTCAATCTTCACAATCTGAGCGCTAGTCCGAGTGCTCCGGTTTTCAGTCCAGCCCGAGATGTGAGTCCACATCTCTCTCAGCAACAGAATAACTTCACACAACCCAGCACGCCAACACCCAAACAAGATCCGAGCGGAGCCGTGAACAAAAGCGTCTTGAACTGTGAAGAAAACAAGACTCGGGACAATGAGCTGAAGACGAAGAGCGGAGCGGAAAAACTCAACGGCGTCCTCCACACCAGCAACGAAGCTTTGAAGAAGTCTCCTCGACCCGCAGATGCCCGCCGGGCCGGTACTTCGACCAATAATAAAGTTGTGAATAGAAGGAGCACGTCCTCTTCGTCCGAGCCGGTTTATCCATGTGGTATATGCCTGAGCGAAGTGAACGATGACCAAGAGGCTATTCTCTGCGAGGCCTCGTGTCAGAAATGGTTCCACAGAGTTTGCACAGGAATGACCGAGACAGCCTACAATCTTCTGACGGCTGAGACGTCTGCGGTTTGGGGATGCGACTCTTGTATGGAGGACAAAGGAGCGCCGCTGCTGAAAACACGAGAGGCATCGGACAATCACGAGCGGGACTGACGCTCACTGAAGTCCAGATTGCTCCGCTTGAACTTGATTCCAAAGTTCTGCTGGCTCTTTGAGATTCTTTCCCAGAATGCTTTTCTATTGTTAAAAAACGTTGACTTTTTTTCCAGCAAATCACAAAAGGAGAAAGTCATAGGGGTTTGAAAGGCAACACGAGGGTGAGTAAGTGATTTGAAATCAGTTTGGGGTTGGTAAGATGCTTTGAAGACGTTTGAAAGACGTTTCGTCTGCTCATCAGTGCTGCATTTAATCAAAATTACTGTAAAATATTATAATATAGCATTTTTTTTCACGTAAATATATTGTAAAATGCTATTTATTTCTGTGATGCAATGCTGAATTTTCATCAACAGTCACATGACCCTTCAGAAATCATTCTAATATGATGATTTGCAGCTTAAGAAATATTTGCGATTGGTATCAATGTTCAAAACAATTGTGCTGCTTTGTATTTTAGTAGAAACTGTGATACATTTTATGTTTCAGGATTATTTTAAAAATAGAAAGAACAGCATTTATACACATGCATATATATCATATAGAAATATGAATATATATGTGTGTGTGTGTAAGTATTTCATAAATATATATATATATATATATGTGTGTACAGGTAAACCAAAATTTATTCAGACACCTTTTCTAGAAAATGGTAATAAAATATGACAAGAACTCAGGGTTAAACTGTCAGGGTTGAACATTATCTGAGGTGTCTGAATAGTTTTTGGCTTTTATGTGTGTGTGTTATTATATACATACAAATATACACAGTAAACACAGACTATTATTTTAGATGTGATTAATGGATTTCACAGCCCTATTATAAACATCTAATTTAATGCATCATTGATGAATAAACATATTAACGTCTTTCAAAAGAAAGCAACATCTTACTGTCCCCAAACGTTTCAAATGTAGTGTATTTTTGGGTGAATTATTCCTTGTGTGGATCTTTAATGTAATGTCTTTAAAGTGCCCCTATTACGCCATTTTAAAGGTGGCTAATATTGTTTTATAAGTCTCTTAAAACAGGTTTGTGTACGCAAGGTCAAAAAACACTTTAGTTTTCTCCAAAAATAGATTTAATTTTACCCCATTTCTAAATGATTCGTAA
>JAUMHQ010000081.1:18692805-18703112 GCA_032361165.1 Enteromius paludinosus
ACTTGATTTTGTGAACGAAATTAACCCGGAAAGTCCACAGTTGCAAATATGCAACATTGCCTAAAATGGTCAAAATTTGTCTGATTTCAAAAATTCCATTGATATTGGTTTACTCCCACCCCAAAAGATGCAAAACAAGCCAACATGATTTTTTTCAATGATTAGTTCTATGCTTGGGTGCTACAGGGTTAAATTATTAAAGAGATGTTGTTTCATAGGGTTGGGGTTAGTTGGTTTTAACTGGGACAATAAAATCCTCTCTATCTGAAAATCTGGAAAATAAAAAATAATTTAGAAAATGGCCTTTAATGTTGTCCAAATTAAGTTATTAGCAATGCATAATCACAAAATATTTACAAAATATCTTCATGGGACACGATCATTACTTATCCCAATGATTTGATGGTGAAAGAAAAATGGATAATTTTGACCCGTAGTGTAAAATATTTGTATGACTGCGATTGTGCTGCTCACATATAAAATGCTTGACTTTAATCATGTTTTGTTTTTCACGTGTGTTTCACGTGTCTTAATTCACATCAGATTTGAGCAGATATTTCCTCTCAAACTGAATTCGAGGATTAGCTGTTTGATTTTATAATGACGCCACAGCGCCACCCAGTGACTGAATGACGCACGTGCTAGCCTTATTCACTATTTACAAGTTAATTCTTTTTTTTATATATGAAACGTTTTAACATAACTGAGCAATTAAAAAAATAATAACAATAATAGTAATTATTATTTATTAATTTATTATTTATTACTTTTATGAATTCCATTATTACAGTGCAGTGAACTTGGGAAAGCAGAAATGTGTTTGTTTACATCCTCAAAAGATTTTGTGAGCCTTGATGAGCATAAAAATCTCAACATTTAAAAAGGATATATACACTCTACCAGTCATAAGTTTGGAAATGTTTTTAAAGATGTTTCTTCTGTTGATCAAGGCTGCAATTATTTGATAAAAAATACAGGAAAAAATGTAGCGAAAAATTATTGGGATGTAAAATAATAACACTTTTCTATTTGAATATAGATTACAATCTAATGTATTTCTGTGATGTTCAGTTCTTTCAGCTTCATTACTCCAGTCTTCAGTGTCACATGATCTTCAGAAATCATTTTTAATATGCTGATTTATTATCAGTGCCGAAACTGTTGTGCTACTTAATATTTTTGTTTGGAACCTGTGATATTTTTTTTTTTTAGGATTCTTGAATGAATAAAACATTAAAAAAGCATTTATTTTTAAATAGAAATCTATTCTAACAATATAAACTACCATTCAAAAGTTTGGGGTCAGTACATTTTTGTTCTTTGTGTATTTCAAAAGATATGAAAACTTTTCTACAGCTAGGATGTGTTTTAATTTTTAATATATTTTTAATAAATGCTGTTCTTTATATCTTTTTATTCATCAAAGAATCCTGAAAAAAAATATTTTCCATCACAACGTTGCCAGCATTGATAATTCTAATAATAACTCAGATTTCTGAATGCTCATGTGACACTTTAGACTGGAGTGATGACTGATGGAAATTCAGCTGTGCATCACAGAAATAAATTATATTTTAAAGTATATTAAAATAGAAACCCATTATTTTAAATGGTAAAAATGTTTTATTATTTTTTTTCCCTGTATTTAGCCTTGATGAACATAATTATTACAAATCTTACAGCTTCCAAACTTTTGACTGTTAGCATATAGGAATAAAAATTTCCTTATAAAAACGCAAATATTGTAAATCCTATTATGCTCACATTCATATTACTTTTCCTTTTTTTTAATATATCCAGATAGAATTGGATTTGATCATATTCTCACCGTTACGCTTTGTATTTTAAACTGTTATGTGATTTATTTATTTTTTTTGTGATAGTAAGACTTACATAAATGTGTATTTGGCAGGTCTCCACCGGAGAGACATAATGTTTTCTTGACACACTTTACAAACGAATAAACATAGTCATGCTTGATCATCATTAGCAGGCACATTAACGAGGATCTGATTTATGTCAAGTCATTATGAGCTCATCAATACACTGTGACAAAAAAGACATTTACAACCGTTTCCGACTTACACTTTCAAAGTTACACTTTATCAGATCACATGACGTCCTCGGCTGCCCTCTGGACCGCAGATAAAAGCCTGCAGCGTTCATGCAACTGCACGCACACTGAAGGTCAGAGCAAACATGGCAACCCGCTGGGGAATCTGTGGAGCTGGAAACATCAGCCACGACTTCTGTGTGGCTCTCAAGACACTTCCTCAGCAAGATCATCAGGTACAGTACAGTGCGGTCAATATTCATAGTGAAAATCTTTCTTAAAAAAAGCTCAGACCTAAAGTTTACATGCATGAAAACTTATCTTTATAGAAGCGGGGCTGTGTATATCATGCTGTAATGCAATTTATTACGAAAGCATCTTCACAACTGGTTGCTCCTCTTTGTACTTATATTTATAATCTCTTATCATAACATACTTGTAATAATAGGACTAGAAATGCCTCTAAATTACATTTGACTCTTCCTATAGTCTCACTGAGTTTGGCAAAACTGCCTTTAACTCCTCTGCTGAATGAAATTGACTTGTTATGATGTTAGAAGCAGCTTTTCTGGTTAAGTGACGGTAAATAATAATAATAATAAATACATGATCTGGAGTCTTACCTGGAGGAAACATGTAAATGTTTTATATAATTATTTTATATGACCTTGGATAAGATTTTATTCCTGTTTATAGTGTGTTCTGTATTTTAAATACAACCCAGTGCTGGGTAAAATAAGGACAAACCCAGCAATTTAGTTGTTTTGACCCAGCTGTTGGGTTACTGCCAAGAAGATTGGGTTAAACATTTAATCTAATCTAACCGCTGGCTCGAAACAGCACTGGGATGTATTTAACCCAGCATTAGGACTCCCTAAGAGATGTATATTTCAATGGGATGGTTCCTGATAACATAAAGATAAATAAATAAAAAAAAATAAAAAAAGGGTTCGCTCAATGATTCATTTCCTCCGGTGATTGGTTGATTTAATTTAAAACAGTGTTTGAAAGTTTACCCATAACTCGGGCACTTTAATGATATTTTTTCTGTCTGTGTGTGTTTTGCAGATAGTTGCAGTTGCAGCAAGGAGCCTAGAAAGTGCAGAGAAGTTTGCAAAAACTCATGGCATCCCAAAAGCGTACGGCAGCTACCAGGAGCTGGTGAAGGATCCAGATATCGGTGAGTAAACAGAGAGACGTGAAGAGACTTTCCCTCAGAATCACTGATGAGCGTCTCTCATCTCTCATCAGATGTGCTGTACATCGGGGTTCTTCACACACATCACCTGCAGGTGGGTCTGCTGTTCCTCAACGCTGGGAAGAACGTGCTTTGTGAGAAACCCTTCGCCATGAACCTCCGAGAGGTCAGACAGCTCGTCTCAGCCGCCCGCGAGAACAACGTCTTCCTCATGGAGGTAAGACCTGATCCATGCAGACAAGAACTACAGAGGCACAAGAACTGTTTGAGTTCTCCACCGAAGTGTCCCTGTGTCAGCATCAGAATGACGTCTGGCTCTGCTAATATGAGCATCCATTTCCAAATGACCCTTGACCACAAAACCAGTTTTAAATTTTAAGGACTTGAGATTTATACTGTACGTCAAATGAAAGCTGAACAAATAAGCTGGCTATATTTCACTACACAAGTAATAATAAGCAAATTATTAATAAGCAAAAAATAAGACATTTCTGTCCTAAAATAGATTTTGAAACAGACAAACACTAAAAGTTACATCTTTGTACCTTATTGGCCCCCTAAATGATACAGTACATGTTATTACTTTTCATATTAGTTTCACATTAGAGTGTGTTTGTCTGTGTCTCAGGCGGTGTGGTCCCGCTGTTTCCCCGTGTACGCTGAGGTCAGCAGGCTGCTCTCGGAGAGCGCCGTGGGTCAGGTGAAGATGGTGAAGGTGTATTTCGGTCTTCCTCTGCTGGACCGTGAGCGCAGCACACAGAAGGAGCAGGGCGGAGGAGCGCTGATGGACATCGGCATCTACTGCCTGCAGTTCGCTCTGATGGTGTACAGAGGAGAAAGACCAGAGTCCATCCACGCCACGGGAGTCCTGCTGCCCGGAGGTACAGCACTACAGTAATACAGTTTGATCTGAGACGGTTCTTAGCTCGTACAGGATTAGATTTAGTTTATAAAGGGAATGTTCTCTTAATGTTATAACAAATTGTCTTGAAGTAGCATTAATAGAACATGCAGCTAACATTCTCAAAACGTTTGCATAATGTTATTATATGCTGTTCACGGAATATTTTAGATACCTTTTTTTTTGTTAAACTAGTTTCAGATTTCAAAACGTTTCAAAACATTCAAAAGTAACTTTTGCATGTGCACAATGATACAATGGAATGTTTCCTTAACGTTTCCTTAATGTTCACATAACCAAGAAACACACACACACACACACACATATATATAAAGTATATACTGTATAAGTTGTGTGTGTGTACATACAGTATACTGTACACACACACACACACACACATGAAAAACTGTTTAGTTATGTTTATATAAATATTTAACTAAAAACAGCAAATCATTGCATTAAATGTATGCATTGCAAAAAAAAAAAATAAATTAATTTCTTGCAGATGCAAATTGAATATATGAAGTCATTTTTGAGAGAAATCTAACAAAATGAAATGAGTTCATGATTTCCCCTTTGAATTAAGTTATTTTTCTGATGGTACTAGCAGATATTTGTACTTGTTTTAATCATAAACTCACTTCATTAGGATTTTTTTAATATAATTTAGCTTGGATCAGTGTGAGAAGGTTCATTAAGGGTTATTTCCATATTTTAGTGCTTATTCAAGGTATTCAAGCTTTTGTTTTTGTAAAATAGAATAATAATTCATGGACATCTGTGGGAAGTTGTATTTTTATATTTCCAAGCATTGCTAATGTAAAACATTTACATTTAGAGACTGTGTTCCATTTAATTTATTCCTTCTTGTCTTTCCTTATACTTACACACATCTACCTTCACACAGCCTGAAACCCTGATTAACTGCTTGTGAATGTCTTCTGTCAGGAGTGGACGAGTCGATGGTGGTGGTCCTGAAGTTCTCTGGGAACCGGATGGCGGTGTGTGTTTGCACCATCGCCTGTGATCTTCCAAACGACGCCACCATCTGTGGAACCCAAGGAATGATCCGGGTGAGTCACATCATTCGTTCATTCCTTCGTTTCCAGCTCATCTGATTCTCTTCTTGAAGATGTATTTCTAAGACAAACAAAGGTTGCACTAAAAATATGTCCTGTCTACTCACAGACGTGTAGGCCTATGATCCCTTATCAAAGAGGGACATGTTAAATACTAATTCTCAATATAATAAATATATTTACAAGTATATTATATTATTAATAATGCAAAAACTACGGCGCACAACCTAACTCTATTTTTTATTAATATTTTGAACATGATTTTCTGTTTTCAATTTCAATGCAATTCAATTTAAATACACCTGAAATTAAAATTTTTCTGCTTTTTCAAAAATTAATTGAACAGATGTCTGGTACAAAATTGTGGTCTTTAATAATTTAATAATTATCTTTCTTTCCCCTTTTTCTCCTTACATTTGTATTAATATAATTTATATTATAATTAAATATATTTAATATATATATATTTATAAATGTAACATGTTTTTCATATATATATATATATATATATACAGTATATGCAAAAAACAAAAACAATATATATATATGTGTGTGTGGATCAAAGATGTCCGCATCAAAATAAATTGACAAAAGTGATTTTATGTCCATAGAAAGCGCATTAAATGTAAGTAAAGTGTCTACTTTTAAAGTTTTTTGTCAAAGTTTGGTTAAAATAATGTTACAATGTCATTCAGTGTAACACAATAATTAGGTAAAAAGACTAAAATATATAAAAAAAATAAGGAAGAATAATAAATGTTGAGTAAAAATATTTTACTGACAAACGGAAAAAACCCTAGGATAGTGGCAGATTAAAAAAATGTCAAAATACAACTAATTAGTATTTGGGGTGAAAGTAATTCATCTTTTTATGTGTCATAAATAGATTTTTGTTGTAATAGGCCCGACAGTATTGTTACTCTGATTGACATTGTAGTGTGTTTGACATCTTTGACCCGTATATATATATATATAAACACATATTTCTCTTTATATT
The DNA here is from genome assembly GCA_032361165.1 of Enteromius paludinosus. Taxonomy (NCBI): domain Eukaryota; kingdom Metazoa; phylum Chordata; class Actinopteri; order Cypriniformes; family Cyprinidae; genus Enteromius; species Enteromius paludinosus. Next base: position 18,699,034 of record JAUMHQ010000081.1, read on the forward strand.
GTTAATAAGGTAAATAAACAGATTTAATGCAGAATATCGCAGTGTTTGATCAGTACTGGCCTCTGTGCTGTAGGTGGCACATCCCATGCACTGCCCGACTGTTCTGGAGGTGAACGGGAAAAAGACCGAGTTTCCTCTGCCTGAACCCGGCCTGCCTCTGAACTTCCACAACAGCACCGGTCTGAGATACGAGGCGGAGGAAGTGAGGCGCTGTCTGCTGAAAGGTGACGCTCCGGTTAACCTGCTGTCGATGAAACGAGCCTGAGCTCTGCATCAGGATGATGTTTATGTGATCTGTCTCGCAGGACTGAAGGAGAGCATCAAGATGTCCCTCGCAGACTCAGAGCTGCTCATCGAGATCATGGATGAGGCCCGGAGGCAGGTGGGCGTGGTTTATGAGCAGGACAGCCAATGACCAGCCTCCATTCCTTGATTGACCTGACTGGATGGTGATACTCAGGAAAAAGAAACAATCCAGCTTGAACATTTGTGTAATAAAATGTCATGTGTGTGTAGAAACTGCAATAAAAGTGACACAGACACAGCAAAATCTGTTAGTTCAATTTGATCATCAAAAAATGCAGCGTACTGTAGACCACAATGCAGTGTGCTTGACTCTGTCAGATAAATTACCTTGTATTTAATGGCCGATAGCCTTTAGTATTAGTTCTGTTCAAAACTGATGGATATTTTTAATAACTTGTAAAAAAGAAGTGTTTTTTATTATTTTTACATTTAGTGGACAACACTATATGATAACAAATCATAAAAAAATAATAATAACAATGCATTTAAATAAATAAAAATTGTATGTATAATATTTTTTTTACTCTTTAGAGTCAATAGGCATTTTAAATTTAAAACTTTAAACATTTTGAAAAAACAAAAATACATCATATTTATTTATTTTTTCAACATTTTTTGAATTTATTTATTTTTCATTTCCTGCATTTAGACTCCAGTTAATTGAAAAGTTAATCTGTATAATTATCTGGTAATCATTTCTTCAAAACAAAAAAAAAAAACTTTTAAAATATGGTAATTATTTTATTATTATTTATACTTCAAATACAGGATTAAAGCGTTCACAAACAAAAACACAATGTATATATATATATATACATATTTCTTTTTTTTTTGCTACTTGTAAGAACCAATGGGCTTTTAAATAAAAATGATGGTCATCTGTTTATTATTATTAGGTTTATTGTTTTTTATGGTTGATTTTACAGTATAAATACAACATGGTTATAAAGTTTGTGTCCCTGGAATATACTTTGGGTCTGAATGCATTGAGGTGGATTTCAGCCAAAAAGCACAGGAACTGATACGAGGTCGTCTGTGGTCAGCACCTGCAGAAGCACTCCTTCTGCTAATTGTCTATAATCTCCACCTGTTGTCTTCCATTCACACAACATCATGTGAAACTGATCGTCAATCAGTGTTGCTTCCTGAGTGGACAGTTTGATTTCACAGAAGCGTGACCGACTTGGAGTTGCATTGTGTTGATTAAGTGTTCCCTTTATTCATTGAGCAGTATGTAGGTAGATATATTCTGCACATATGCAGTGTTTGTCGCCCTCTGTTGGTTCTTATGTCACACACACACACACACACACACACACACACACACACACACAAACACACACACACACACACACTATCATGGCGATCAGGTGGGGAATCTGCAGCGCTGGGAAAATCAGTCATGACTTTACAGTGGCCCTGAGGACTCTTCCAGCAGAAAATCACCAGGTAAAGCTTACATGAGAAACTTCAGCTCTCTGTCAGACTGCAGGAGGAAGAGAAACGCACACATGCGCACTGAATGAACGCCAGCTAACACTGGTCATACAGATCTCTCTCTCTTTCTTTGTGTCTCACACACACACACACACACACACACACACATACACCTAACATACATAAGACACTCTAACATGCGTTTGATAAACATTTACATGACACTAGACTTAAAGCGCACAGCTGAATCAGGAAGTTTCTCTGTTTATCGGGGAAACAGCGACACCTCTGTGATCTGGCCAACATCGGTACTGCACCGGGATGATGTAACCTTATTATTGTAACTGATTACTTTTTAAAAACTAAATTACTTTTAGTTTTCAGTAAATCATTTTGAAATATTTAAAGCAGACAGGATTCACCTTACAATAAACTGATCAATCATGATTAAATGCATCCAAAATAAAAGTTTTGTTTACATAATATATTTGTGTATTTTTGTTATGTATATATAAATACAAACACATTTATGTACATATCTCATAAAAATATGTTACGGTTATATATTAAATATATTTATATAAAGTAAATATAAAAGTAGATGCATGTAAATATTTTCAAAATATAAACTGTATGTGTGTATATATACATGCACACACACACACACACACACACACACAGTACATAAAGATATTTTATGTAAACAAAAGGTTTTAAGTTGGATGCAATTAATTGTTTGACAGCGCTAGTGAGAACACTCAGATGCAACCCTCTTTATGATTGTTGATTTATTTCCTAAGTAACTGTAATGTAATAACATGTAATTTGGGAGTAGCTGTAAGTAATTGAGGTGAGTGAATGGCAGGTGTTGGCGGTGGCAGCTCGTGATCTGAAGCACGCTCAGGAGTTCGCTCAGAAGCACGGCATCCCAAGATCCTATGGAAGCTATGAGGAGCTGGCCAAAGATCCTGAGATCGGTGAGACTGTGTGCTGATCTCAGAAGAAGAAGCTCAGGCTGATTCCTGTAGGATTTCCAGCATTCACTAATGAGATCAGATAAGAATCTTCTAAGAAGCTGCTTGATTTAAAATTGCATGAAAAATGTAATTGCAACATTTTATCTCACAATTTAAGTTGTATTTTTCTGACAATTGTAAGAGAAAAACATCAGAAATTAAATAAAATAAAATAAATGAATATATATAAACTTTTTTTATGCTTTTGTTTTTTAGTTCAATGGCAGGGGGAGATAGAATTCTGAGATTATATTTCATAATCCTGACTTTTTCCTCACAGATCTGAGGTAAAATATGTTTTAGGAGTTTTTAATACTCTTTGTTTAAATGAAGGCTGTCAAATGGCTGAGATAAAAGGCTGTTTTTTCCTTGGGTGAGCTACAAAAACATGACCTGTAGGAAATTATCATCTTTAACTAAAGAGCCGGTTGTGTGTTTCAGACGTGGTTTATGTGGGCACCATCCACCCTCATCATCTCTCGGTGGGCGTTCTCTTCATGAACGCTAAGAAGAACATTCTGTGTGAGAAACCGCTGGCCATGAACCTGAAGGAGGTCCAGGAGCTGATCGCCTCGGCCAAGAACAACGAGGTCTTCCTCATGGAGGTCAGCAGACGCTTGCTTCAGAACACAAACACTTTCTTTTGTAACAGTGCAAATCTTTACTGCCACTTTTTTATTAGTTTAACATGAGCTTGCTGAACTGAAGTATTCATTTCTTTCTAAAAGAGGATGGAAAAATGAATTGACCCCAAATTTTGGAGTGGGAGTGTGTAATGTTAAAAAAGATGCTTATTTTAAATAAATGCTCATTGATGAATCCTGAAAAATCAAATGCATCACGGTTTCCGGAAAAAGAATGAGCAGGATAACCGTTTCCAACATTGATAATTCAAGCAGTAAATCAGTATATTATTCTGATTTCTGAAGATCATGTGACACTGAAGACTGGAGTAACGATGCTGAAAACGTCACCAAAATAAATTATAGGTTAACACAGATTCACACAGGAAACAGCTGATTTACATGCAATAATATTTTACTGTTTTTACTGTAGTTTTGATCAAATAAATAAAGCCCTAGCATAAGCATAGAAGCATTAGATATAAAAAAGTATATCATGTATACACACCAGTGCTATTTTAGTATTTTTTTTATTATTTTAATTTTAGTTAACTTACTAATAATTTTTTTAGTGTTTTTATATTTTTACTAGTTTTGTTTTAAAATGCATATATAGTTTTTATACATTTTATTTTAGTACATCACGTCAAACTAAATGAAAATGAGAAATGTTGCTTTGGCAACTAACATAGAATAT
>JAUMHQ010000081.1:18703212-18728135 GCA_032361165.1 Enteromius paludinosus
TTATACATTTTATTTTAGTAAATCACGTAAAACTAAATTAAAATTAGAAATGTTGCTTTGGCAAATAACATAGAATATTAATAAAAAAAAAAAAAAAAAATATATATATATATATATATATATATATAATTTAAGTGACAGTCCTAATCAGTCAGAAAGTTCTTAATCCAAAATCATTGCTACAATTACAATCATAATACATCATCTGTGAGTCTGGAGCACAGAAGCAGTCAGCAGCAGCACAAGAATATTATAAAAATTATACATTTATCAAAACTTCAATTTTGATGAGTAAATATGCATTGCTTATAACTTCATCTGAACATCTTTAAAGTAGATTTTCTCAATATTTTGATTTTCTGCACCCTCAGATTCCAGATTTTTAAATATTGTCCGGTCTGAACAAACCAGACATTAATGGAAAGATAATTCATTCATCTTTCATGTGATGTATTAATCTTAATTGTAAAAAATATTTAAGTTGCTGTACTCTGGTGTGTTCTCCAGGCCGTCTGGACGCGCTTCTTCCCGGTGTCTCTGGAGATCACTCGTCTTCTGTCCCGGGCCGAGGTGGGCGAGGTGAAGCTGGTGCGAGCAGATTTCGGCGCTCCTCTCACTCATGTTCCCCGCGCCGTTCAGAAGCAGCTGGGAGGAGGAGCGCTGCTCGACATCGGCATCTACTGCATCCAGTTTGTGCTCATGGTGTTCAACGGAGAGAGACCTGAGAGCATCCAAGCTACTGGAGTCTGTCTGGACACTGGTACTGAGCACAATGCACATAGAAAAACCTTCAATGTTTCTCACAGTTTGAATGAAGAATTTTTGTGCATAATGTCATTTTGAAATCCTCACTGACATGAATGAGCTATAGTGTCCTGCAGCCAATAATATAAAAGTAACAAGATCTGTATAATGTGACATTTCAGCAAAAAAAGCAACAACATCAATAATAATGTATACGTTTGGATTCATACGATCACACTCGTGTCTCTGTTTTATTGTGATATTGGCAGGTGTGGATGAAGCGATGGTGGTTACTCTGAAGTTCTCTGGACAGCGGCTGGCCGTCTGCTCCTGCACCATCACCGCCGAGCTTCCGAACGAAGCCCTGATCGTCGGGACTAAAGGCAGCATCAAGGTCTGATGAGAGCAGCTCCGTCTGTGTTTATTAAAGCAGGTTACAGCACTACTAACCATCCGTTCCCGCTCACGTATGACTGCTCTGCTCTGTTTGAATCCTCAGCTCGTGCAGTGTAAATATTTGATCATATTTTACTGGAACTGCTGACTAACACAGCTTTTAAGGTTAAATTATTGTTTTACTGATGACACTAAATCACACGTACCCAAACAACTCATGATCGTGACTCAGATTATTTACATTTGCGTTCATTCATTTGGCAGCTGCTTTTATTCAGAGCGACGTCTGATGCAAGCCACTTTTTGATAAAAAATTATTTTTTCCATACGTAAAATAGGCTAAAAACATCCAACGTCTTTTAAAAGTTTTATATTAATATTAAAATATTATTTTTTATAAACTATGTATTTTAACGCATCAGTAAATAAGCCATTTAAATCGATTGAATTCATATCTGATGCATTAGATTTTTTTAAATCTATTTTTTTAATCAGTCAGACTGCAGGAGTTTTAAGCTCACTGTTTCAGTGGAGGTTTTGTTGTGTTGATCAGGTCCCGGCTCACATGTGGTGTCCAACGGCTCTGATGGTGAACGGTCAGGAGACTCAGTATCCGGTTCCAGAGCCGTCTCTGCCACTCAACTTCATCAACAGCACTGGCATGTGTTACGAGGCAGAGGAGGTCCGCCGCTGCTTACTCCACGGTACACTACTACACCAACACACACTCATGTGGTGTCTCCATGTGTTCTGGGGTCTCTCCATAGGTGTAATGGTGTTTCTACTGTACAGACTGTATGAAGATATTTTTGAACTTGGCATCATTAAATTAGATAATATTTATGGAAGCATTTTATCTCACAATTCAGAAAAAAACAACTGATATACTTATATATATAAATATAAATATTCACATAAATATATATAAATTCACATTTTTTTGTGTAATTCTTGAGTTTGTAATTCTGACTTTTGTTTCCTCTGAATTCTGAGTTATATATATTTTTATTATTATTATTTTTTTTTACAAAACTACAAAATAATTGTTACTTTTCTTCCTCACAATTCTGACTTATTTTTTTCTCTATTGCAAATATATATGTCATAATTCTGACTTTAAGGTTTCATAGACAGGGCTTGGGTTAAACCAGGATTAGGCAATAACTAGGACGTTGGTGTGTATCTTAAGACAAAACAAAGGCACTGCGTTATTTTAAGATCAACTAGTGCGAGTTCCTATCGGCTAAAACAGCATAGACTTACATTTTAGTGTTGGACTAGGCCTAAGCTGTGTTTGTGAATCCGAGGGCACAATTATTTTGCGTAATTCTGAGTTTGTCTTGAAATAAAAAAAAATTAAAAACTTTTTTTTTTTTTTTTTATGTTTTCCATGGCCAAAGCAGGCTTCCATAAATGTTAGCGTTTTTTTGTTGTTGGCAAATCAGCAGATATTTTTTACAAATATTTTTCAGGGCTGTGTTATTTGTGCATGAACCACAAGATGGCACTTTAGTGAAGTGTGTGTGTGTCGCAGGTCTGAAGGAGAGCTCGCGCATGTCTCACGCAGACTCGGCGCTGCTGGCGGAGATCATGGATGAAGCCCGGCGGCAAGTGGGCGTGGTCTACAGCCAGGACAGCCAATGAGCTCCCAGCTGACACCGCCGCTCACATCATCATCTTTAGGATAGGTCAACAATGGTGCTCCTACAGCTGCTCTTTTGAATGGATTCAACCACAAAATAAAATCACAACTTTATTCTGTTGACATCAGTGAGTGTTTGTTTTCCTTTATTTCATCAGCATATGGTATTCACACCACCTTTAGATACTATAAAGACAATGTTTTACTATAATAAGGTTGCGCCTCATGTTGGTGACATTACTGCGTATTAAAGAATATTTTTGTATGATGAACATTGATCTACACTGAATCACCTGATGTTATTCTGACGCCTGCTTTAATAAACTGAACTGGTCTGGCTTCATTTCTCTTCTGATAAGACTCATGTGTTGTTCAGATGCTCTTATGTAAGTGACCTTGAGCAGGAACACAAAGACAGTATTCATCAGGAAAGCAGTGGCAGTAATTGAGCTGCTGCTTCATCCAGAGAGTATACAGACTATACTTGAAAGTGCACTTTCACTGTCAGCTTTAGGCCCAAAACACTCCCCAACAAGTACATAAATAAAAAATAATGGCAGTTTGATTTCATGCATAATTACATTATGGCAGCGGCACTAAAGCAAAAATAACAACATATTTTTGTAAAATGAATTTTAAGTGTACACCAGCTTTTAATAGATGGATTTCTTAAAACATTTTCTCAGTAATTTAATAAATGTATAAATATATGCATTTGTATTTATGAAAAATGTGTACATTTTCTACATCCACAAAAATAAAAGTCTACAGCCGTACACACACATTCAAAATACAATACACACGCATACTGCATGTATCAATATAATAAAAGCACAGTAGTCCAGTCAGGTGCTTATCTCCTTTATTAATTCAGTCTTGAATAATACAACACTTCAGAATGATACTATAGATTACTCTTACAGTTAGAAGTACATCTTGCACCCTAGCGACACAAAGCAGGTAGATCTGAACACACGCTCACTCACACACACATTCAGGAGCAGCAGAGACAAACAAGTGCGTCGTGAGGGGAAGAACATGACAGATGGATGCTGGGAATGTGACGACGCTACTCAATCGATATTCATCTCTCAGAAACTCTGCCGTTCTCTTACTCCACTAAAACAATGAAATGAGCCGGACGGGGGCATCCCAACGTTAACATTTCAAAAAAAATATATAGCACATCAGTCGCCTCGTCCCAAATCAAACGGTCTCATGAACAAGTGCAATACAGAATGTAACATCATTAGGAGTGTGAACACAAACAAACCAAGCACACGATAGACTAACACTACAAATAAAAACTAAGGATAGAGTTACAGTACGCCTGAGCCCTCGTTTCAGGAAGCTGCTGTTTGTTCAAAGGCTTCACGGGCATGCACACAGACAGCTCTGGAGAAATGTGTGTGAGATAACACTCGCGACGGAGAAGGAAATGAAAGCAGTGAGAACAAATGTCTAAGTGCCGATGGTCCACTGGCCTGTGAGAGGAGCCAGGCTCACGTGATGAAGATTATGATGATGAGGAGGGAGGAAAGGGAGTGATGTATGAAGAGCAGGAGTGCGCTATGGGAGTCCCGTTCTGTTTACTGCACCGGGACCACACGCATGGTGTTGGTGTAACCAGATCCTGGACGCCAGCCGGTCAGGACAATCACCACATCACCGGGCTTGAAGAACCCACGAGCCTTGCCTGAGAGAGAGAGAGAGAGATAATGTTAATAATAATAAAAAAAAAAGATCCTTTGAGAGCGCCTCGGAAAAGAGGGGCGGGGTCAGTGGAGCTCGTGAAGATTTAAAGGGGAAGTACACAGAACAGAGTGATTTATCTTTGAGAAATTTGAAAACAAACTACATTACAAACTTTCCATTAAGAGCCTAAAGAATCATATTAGCTAGTGGAAAATGGGCTTTGTATGACTGTTCCTGTTCTGTGCATTAAATAACACTGACATATTAACGTTTGATTTTAATAATGTATTAGTAAATGTAGAAATTCATATTAAAATTAATAAATGCTTTGGAATTCTTTTTAATTTAGTTAAAGGTTAGTGTAGTTAACCTGCGTCAACAAATAGATTATTTCATGCAAGGTGTTACCGATATTTTTCCTCTTTGACTTACCAACATCCATGGCAAAATTGACCCTCAGGTCCACATCCTCGGCCCACACGTCGTTGGAGGGTTTGTTGTAGAGCACGGGGAAGATGCCACGGTACAGATGAGCCTGTCGGGCCGTCTGCTCGTTACGGGTGACGGCGATGATTGGGGCACGCGGGCGATACCGGGAGATCAGATGAGCAGACCTAGACGGTCAGACAACAGTGTGTGAATAAAAACATTCAAGAGACAATCATGTGACTGTGACATTAAGCTAAAACTAAACCCTACTTCATTCTGTTCTGTGTACACTGTCCAAACACTCACTCATAGCCATTCAGGGGGAAAAAGGGTAAGGAAATGAAAAGAAATTGAATTATTTCGTTATTCTGCTCTTAGTAAACACAGAGTTAGACAGTGGGTGACACTGCATGATGTTAGGCATTCTAGAGGGTCAGAATTATAAAATAAACTAAAATACAAATACATCACAGTGGATTTACTTTTTTAGCATTAGGACTGATCAAAAAAATATTTTTTTTTTACAGAAAACGGCTATTATAAATTCTAATAATCACAATTTTTATTGATCAAATGACTGCAGCCTCGGTGAGCAGAAGAGATCCTACAGACCCCAAACTCTTCAACGGCCTCTTTTCTTACCTGTCCCGCACTGACCTCAGGCCCCTCCCCTCTTACCTGCCAGTCTTGGTGAGCACAATAAGGGCGCTGGCGCAGCATTTGAAGGAGGACTCAACGGCGCCCACAGATACAGCATCTGAAGGGTCACGGGTCAGAAGGGTGGAACGGCGCAGCTCTTCAAACAGCTGCCTGTGGAACATGGCTGCCTCGGCCTCTCGGGCGATCTGACAGCGCCGCCCGGAGGAGGGAGGGAAGGGACCGGTTACACACAATCATACCAACAATCACTCAGACAGAGAAACACAGAGACACACAGGCACAGGAATGCTCACGCCAGTCCTCTACTGCTCCAAAGCCTTCAAACTGTCACTTATTTATCATTTAAATAATAATAATTATAATAATGCATTTAATTATTATATAGTGATAGGCCACGATTAATCGCATCCAGAATATGTTGGTTTAAATAATTTGTGTAATGTGTATATTTATTATGTATATATAAAGACACGCATTCAGCATATATTTTGAAATCATTCATGCAATTCGTAATACCAAATCTCATTCAGACACCTTCAACATTTCTCACATTATCACAGTTTATTTGCCATAGTTTAGAAAGTGGTAATAAAAAAAAAAAATGGCAAGAGTTAAACGGTGTCAGAACAAATTAATCTTGATGTCACATCATTTTGATAGAATTATATAATACCAATTACACCAATTAACGAGCAATACTTCATTTTGTTCAGTCTGTGGTATAAAAGATTGCATTAACAATGAATTTTTGGTCCCAAATTTTACTGGTAGTCCACTGTATGAATATTATTTTTGCAATCTTCACTTAAATTAATTCAAGTGTCCTGCAGCCACTTGGGGAGAAAAAAAAAAAATTATTTATATATATATATATATATATTATATAAAATTGTTTTTTTTTTTAATCCTTGTGATTTTGTAATGCATTGCGATTTGAAGATATAAAGGGAATTTTTAGGATTACAGCTGGACATTCATTAGCATTCAGCATGTGCCATGTGTCGCTCTCGTTTCTCTCTCTCTCTCTTCCAGTCCTCTCCTGTCCCTGCTCTTCCTACTCTGACTGTGAAAGATCTCTCCATCTCGCCGCCTCCTGCCTACCTGCCGGACCCAGTGAGGACTATAAACGCAGAGGAAATGATTTTAAAGGAGGCCTCCACAGCGCCAATGGCGATGGCCTCGGCGGGGTCGGTGGAGGGCGGCAAACAGCGACGTAGGTCCTCAAACACCTGTCGGTGGAACATGGCCGCCTCCGCCTCGCGAGCGATCTGATGCAGCCGGCACGAGATACACAACAGAGACAGACAGAGAGGAAAGACACGCACATACGTGAGAGGTGATGAACAGATCCAGAGTGAGAAGAAAAAGATGACAGGAAAAGAGAGAGGGAGGGAAACAAAAAGGAGGAATTTAGTGCAGGTGTTAGTTCAGAGGAGAAGATTAGTAGAAAAACAAAAAACAAAATGAACATTAAAACACATCCAGACAGTAAACCATTAAATGCTAATTAATTAGAGCTAACCCACCACATACAATCATGGATATTATATGGACATAAAATAAATCTGTGACCAGGAACGTGTAAGTGATTTGTGATGATATCAGGGTTAAAAAAAAAAAAAAAACTAGGAATGCACAATATTAGATTTTTGCAGATATTTTTCCATTTAATGTTGGCTGATGCCGATAGCGCTGTATTTCCCTTTGTTTAGAAACACCAGGAGCGGTTTCATAAAACAAGCAGGTTCATTTTAGTGGTTTTGGTTCAAAACAAGTCAGAATAACTGAAATAGGTTTATTTAGTAAACCAGTTTTATGAAATCGGCCCCAGATCTCTCCTCTGTGTTAATTATTAACAAACCGTTTATAATTTTGGCTTTTTTTTTTTTTATGAGAGTACATCGTTTAAGGGGTCGCTCTGTACATTCTCAAATTAAACCTGGCGATCCAGAACAGTGAATCTAATCATCATTCGGGGAAACACTGCTGGAGTGATGTCATCTCGAACACACCCTGATGCGTCTTATTGGCAAGGCATATCGGCTTCATTTTTAAAAATCGATAACCTTGCTATAATATTGTGCATCCCTGAAAGAAACTCATATCATGCAAAAACAAGGAAGAGGAAAGGTTGAGCACATCAAGACAGGAAATACAAGACAGAGCATGCTGGTTTTCACAAAGCTTTGAGCGCACTCAGAGTAAACAAACCAGCTTTGAGAAAATTTACTTGTTAAAGTCAAGAGATTTAATCTGCTGGTGAATATTTCCAAGTTCAGGAGTCTTTGGGCAATCACATGCGACTGCTAACTCAAACATGCCAACCTTGAGCACAACACAGAGCACATGGATAGAATCAAGAAGTTCATCAAGAACAGGCAGACAGCGAAAAAAAAAAAAAAAAAAATCTTCAATTTAAGAGAGCTAAAATGACTAAATGAACCGTAAGCTTCGTCTGTTGTCTGTAACTGACCCTGACAAAACTCAAGACAAACAAAATCAGCTAGTGAAGACAAAACATGCGTATGAGAAAGTCATGAAGGATGCTGTGGTATTAAAGAATTATTACGGGTCAAACACAAAGCATACAGTGGGCTCAGAGCGGACTCTGGATCATTTCTAGGTGACTAATCAAAATGTAAGCAGACAAACTTACAAATTCATGCTACTATAACATTTTACTGTGATACGTGGATTTATATATATATATATATATATAAAAAAAAAAAAAGGTCTCTAGAAATTTGGACCCCATTGTATAATCAAACAACTTTTTTACTGAAAGGCAAGCATCACATTTCTGCTTTTAGATGTCCCAGAGCTCTGCTGTAAGTGCATTACTGTATTTTTAGTTTTTGATGTCCACCTTTGAGAAGATGTATTTAACCCGTAAAATTTCTTTGAAAATTCCTTTTAGTATTTTTTTAAGATGAGTAAGTTGTGAGTGAGGAATGAGCCAGGTACTATAACGTTTAGCTGTGTGAAAGCGTTAAAGTGTGGGTCAGTAGGGGGCGCTCTCACCATGTGCTGGGTGCGCACGGCCTCTAGAGGATAGTCTCCCTTAGCTGTCTCTCCACTCAGCATGATGCAGTCGGCTCCGTCCAGAACGGCGTTGGCCACATCGCTGCCCTCGGCACGTGTGGGGCGAGGCTTCTTGATCATGCTCTCTAACATCTAGAAACACGCAGGACTTGAGTGGACTTGAGATACAGAGAGCCGGGTTCATAGATACAGTAGCAATCTATTTAATTAGAGCAATTAAACTACAAGATAAATATTACAGCAGAGGTTATTACAGACTTGCATTAAGTTAAGATATATTTTCCGGAGAACGTATGCTAATGTGTGACCCTGGAGCACAAAAGCAGTCTTAATAGCATGTATATAATAGTAGTGGTAACTGCTAACAATACACTGTATGGGTCAAAATGAAAATTTTTTCTTTTATGACAAAAAAAAAAATCATTAGGATATTAAGTAAAGACCATGTTCAATGAAGATATTTTGTAAATATGCTTATGTAAATATAATTGAAACTTAATTTGTGATTAGTAATATAATTGCTAAGTACTTAATTTGGACAACTTCAAAAAGGCAGTTTTCTCAATATGTAGATTTTTTTTGCACCCTCAGATTCTTAAATATTCGTATCTTATAAAAAAAAAAAAAAAAAAAATACATAAATTGAAAGCTTATTCAGCTTTATGTTCAGAAGATGTATAAATCTCAGTTTTAAAGAACTGAAACCTTATGACTGGTTTTGTGGTCCAGGGTGAGATATTGAGCTGTAGGTTAGCTGACCTGTGTGGCACAGATGATTGGCTTTCCTGCTTTGTTGCAGCGACCAATCATCATCTTCTGGGCCAAAAACACCTTTTCCGTGGGGATTTCAATACCCAGGTCTCCTCGAGCGACCATGATGCCATCACTGGCCTCCATGATCTCATCAAACCTGGTCAATACAAGGAGATGCATTCAAACACATCGAACACAACATATTGAGTCTGGAGAAACTGTGTAACGCGCTCACCTGCGCACGCCCTCGTGGTTCTCCAGCTTGCTGATGATCTTGATGTTCTTGCCCTTCTCTCCCAACACTTTACGCACCTCGTGCACGTCAGCTGCCTTGCGGATGAAGGAGGCAAAGATCATGTCGACTCCCATCTGGACACCGAACTGCAGGTCCTGGATGTCTTTCTCAGAGACGGCAGGCAGGTCGACCGCAGCACCCGGCAGATTGACACCCTTCTTACTTCCCAGAGTTCCTCCATTCTCAATTTCACACAGCAGATAGTCAGAACCTGAGAAAGAGACAGATTTTTCATCTAGCAGAAAAAGACGATTCCATCCATTACACAGTAAGAAGCACACAGTTGTGTGTCATTTTCACTAAACACAGACTTACAAAATCTAAAATTTTTTGCAGCAAAAAAAACAACAACAACAAATATTACATTTATCACAGGTTAAATTTAAGACTCAAGGGACAAAGAATAATTGGAATGCAAATTTTATTTCATTACCATGGCAAATCCATCACTCACCGATCTCCTGGACCTGGAGAGAAATGAGCCCATCATCAATATAGACCTTGCTGCCCACTTCAACCACCTTGGTGATGTTCTTGTAGTCCAGCCAGAGCGTTTCCTCATCGCAGTTCTCCATGAAAGAATCGTCTAAGGTCACTTTGATCGTATTTCCCTTCTTCAGCTCGACCTCAGCCGTGCCGCTCTGGAGAGGGCAAACATACAACCATCACTAATCTAACAACACAGTTCAGCAGTGTATAGTGATCTTCCACCGAGTCTTTGAACTGAAAGGAGTAAACCTACCCCTTTAATGAGTCCGGTTCGGATTTCTGGTCCCTTGGTGTCCAGAGCGATGCCCACTGGCCTGTACTGGATGCTGCCCGGCTCGAAGCTGGCACAAGCTTCACGTACATTTTTAATGGTTTCACCGTGATACTGACAGACAGAAGAAATAAGAGATTAATAAAGCAAAGAAACACATCTTAATTGGCGATGTAACCACCGCTGTTAGACAAGTGCACTTGACCTGACAGCACAGGTTACGTCATTCTTAACACACGCAGCTGAGCAATGGTCAAGGTGTGCGTCTAGACTACTGAAACTGGGTTATTCTCTCCCACACACGAGACACACACTCATGCACAATTGAGTAGACACGTATCTTCGTGCAGTGTGAGATATGACATGATGCAAAGTTCATCTGTTAGAGTGTTACAGCCAAGTCTCCGGTCATAAACCTGGCAACTCAAGTACCTTAGATACCTGATGTTTGTGCGGTCATACAGCTGTAATACTAATCACAATCTAGCCGCTTTCCTTTCAGTAGCTCTACATTCAAGGTCACTCTGTTGGGCAAATCCACAGGCCTGTGTTTGTTTAAGAGTGTGAAATGTTTGTTACATGGCAGAATTTGTTTAACCCAAAGCCCTCGATAAGAGGAGTCAAATAAGGGTCAGTTTTCAGGTGAATGCACGAGGGACAAAATGCCTCATAAATTGACAATGTTGATTGTTAATTGTTGACTTCCTTTCCTGGTATTAACTAAACAGGCTTGGAAACATTTTAGGAATGAATGGGATGATTTCGCACTAAATTAACCTTTCTGCTCCTGATATGTTAAGCTGCACATATTGGATTGGATGGTTTACGCCTGAGCAAATACAAAGAATTAATTCTATTCATGACATTCTTCTGTCTGTCATTCAGAAATCAGAGTTAAATTTTCAAAACTGCAGCTCATGTCCTGAACCGGTGGACCTGCGAATGACGTTTACAGTGATTATGACGCTCCACTCATAACCAGCAGCTCCTGTGTGAACTATTAGTGTGCAAATAAGCACCACCCTTTATGCTGTGGAGACATGATAAGCTCTCTGTGAGGAAGGAACAGATAAACTATTTATAACAGCCTCACTTTAGATTAGGTTACACTCACTCTCTCTTGGTGGCCTTTGACCCTGAATGCTTCAACTGTTCTTTTAGCCCACAAACCTTGAGCTGTGAGCCCCAAACACGTTCAGATATACAGTTTTAGCATAATTTCTGGTAAAGAATGACATGCATCCATAAACTGCATGACTAATGCTGGATAGACATGAGGATTAGAGAGAGAGAGAGAAAAAGGACAAGCACGAAAGAGTGTACATCATAAAGTATGTACCTCGTGTGAGCCGTGAGAGAAGTTGAGACGAGCGACGTTCATGCCAGACTTGATCATCTCCTTCAGCATGTCCACAGAACGAGAGGCCGGTCCTGTAGTCACATGACACAATCAATTTCTGCTACTTCTCAATTAAAGCTTTTTTAACGTTTGCTTTCTCAACATACTGCATCTGCTGCTGCATGAAAACAACTCAATAAAGATACACAACAACGGCAGACAGATAGTTTGGGGAACCTGTCTGAGCTAAAACAAAAAAGCACTTATCAGACAAGACCTGGAGTAATTAAACAACTAAATGACACATAATCCACAAGAGAATTTACTGAACTGTGATCACATAAGCTAATGCATTGTATTTCTGCTGTATTTGAATGCGGTGTGTGGCAGTAACCGCTAATATAAAATTCATTTTCAAATCGGAGTTGGTCGGCTGTCAACACTGACCAATGGTGCAGATGATTCCAGTGTTGCGGGCGATGGTGGGCTCAGAGTCGATGTCCAGCAGACACATGTGCTCCAGGAAGGTGTCGGCCATGGCAGCATTGAGCTGCTGTGTCTGGATGAAGGCAGAGCCCATATCTTGAGGCTTAGTTTGGGGCATCGTGGAGGAGATGGGTAATATCCTACAGAGACAAAGAGACCAATCAAACGCGTTTAAAGACTCATTCTTATAATGGGACAGAGACAACAAATGACTGAAAACCAGAGTACATATTTAAGGAAAACACAGCAGACTGTAGTGATTAACCCTGATTTAAACTCAACAGCATAAACAGTGACAGGTTCTCTGCACGGTTCCTGAAGCCATACATGTCAAACACATATAGTTAAAAATGTACACAAACTGAGCTAAAGAGCTTTCCTCACGCCAGCTCCTCTGAACATGTCTCTGTGTGTGTGTGTGTGTAGTAAAGGTGTGGTGAAAAGGAATGTTTCCTTTCCATGTTATGCAACTCCAGTGCTCAGAAAAATGAAAACATTAACAAGCAAATAAAACCTTCTCTTAGGCCTCTCTCAATATCACCACAATCCTATGATCAAAGCAGACAGGAAGGGGAGAGCATGACCTTCAAACTAGCAACATACTGACTGATGCTGTGGTTTAGGCTTTGGTTTACGACCAGTAACCAGAAGGCTTCAGGTTTGTTGATGCGAAAGTTGATTTCTGAACTGACACGTGTGCCAGTGTACTGCAACAGAGTCGGAAATCAAATCACATCACACTGCATGCAGTATCAAACTAAATCAATGTTCTTTAATAGCTAGTGGTAAATAGCTGTTGCTAATACTCATGGTAGTATTTGTGAAAATAAAAAAAAAAAAATAAAAAAAAATCAAGTACAGTAGATGAGCCAAGCTGAACTTTCAAGACAAGTGAAGGCAATGCGGAGTGAAGATCAAACACACAGAACAGTAAATCAATTAATCTTATACAACCAGACTTGTCTTTACTGTCAATGAAGTCATACAGCACTAATCACAATCCCACACACACACAGGTCTGACCTGGATTGTGTGTCTTAAGGCGGACGCTACTAAAGCTCAATATAAAACAGAGATAATCCACCTAACAAAGCCTAAAGTGCAGGAATGTCGATGTGACATTCAATTACAGCTCTGTTGGCACACGTGAATCTAAATCAGGATTGTGTCAGAATGAACTGTGAATTATAGCTTCGACATCAAATCAGATGCATTCAGCAATGTGTGCAAACAGTCAGCTATCTGTATTAAATATTCTTCCTGGGAAGACAAACCAGTCACATGACCGCAGTATGGCAGCAGGATGGGTTTAGCGAGGACCCGTCTGCGGTGCTAAACTAATAAAACCACATTGCCCTGATGCCATGGTGGGCCGTCGTACGTGAGGAGACTCACATCACAGCGACTCACACACTCTTCCTCACGTAGTCATGTGATGACTAAGACAGGCCGAGTGGAAAATCCAGGCCCTCGTACAGTGAGCCACACACACTCAGAGTGAAAGGAGGGGCTACTCCACTTCCTGTTACTACGGGAAATGATGCAAGCTGTGGTTTGTGTAAATGAGATGGTAATGCTACTGAAGGGACATGCATGCAGCATGGCAAACATGCCTGTAGTCATGATATTGATTGCTTTATTTATGCTACGTTCCTTAACAGACAATGCCAACAAGGACACAGAAGGTCAGCATTAGCCAGGGAGTGATTGTCACATGAATGTCTTGTTATTATAAGCCTGTTTTATAATCACATTCCCTGCTTTGTCTCCAAAAATCCCAGCAATGTGAACACAGCCTTGATCTAGAGCCCTATGAAGAGGAGAGATTTCACATTCAAAACAAGCCGTACAATTGCAAAATTATAATTTTGAGATTTAAGGAGGCTACATAGTAAAATAAAATAGATATTTAAAAAGGTTTCCAAACACACAGAGATCTACGTAGATCAGAACCCCTTTGCAATCATACAGTAACACCCTGGTAAGAAAAACTGGGATGCAAGACTTAACAGTCAGGCAGATTTATTCAAATTATTCTTTAAATTTATTAAATGTTACTGCTACTGTATCTTGTTCTTCAATTTATTCCCAAGTCAATTAAGGATACTAATTTCATGATGTCATTTAAAAAAAAAAAAATCATCTAAATCTCGATCTCCACAGCTGTGTCTGTGGTCTAGTGTTCCTTTGACCTCTGAGCTGATGCTGTCTAACTTTAGAACATGTCTATTGATCTGCTGCAATCCTGCATCTAAACACACACACAGTCTATCACCTACAAACAACTGGTTAAGTAACTAAATGTAACTAAATGTCCTCTGGGCCTAACAAAGCAGCAGCCCTAAACCCACCTGTAGGCCCTCCGGCTCTGGGAAACAAGGCACCGTGTGTCATTCAGAGCCCTGCGGAAGAGCACCAGCATGCGTGACCTTCCCTCCCCAATCACAGCGCTGCAGACACGGACGCTGGCCAGAATAAAGCAGCATGCATCGTGCTGCCGAGGAGTTTGAGCGCTAAATCCTCTTCCCTTCAGAGAGGATAAAACACGGAAGTCACACACACACTTACTGTCCTGTACGAGCAGGACTCTAATAAGACTCCAGGCCCACATTAGCCCCTAAACACGCTGGTTTAGTTGTGGACCGGCCACTGCAGGCAGTAAACAGCACTGTTTACTGCAGATCACATTACAATGCTGGGCTAAAAAAGGAACAGGATGCCATAAGGAGCATTGGACTAGCTGGGATTGTACCAGTATGCAACAGGCTCGCTGTGGCATGGCAGGGGTCGCATCTACTGAGGTGAGTGCTGTCTTTATGCTATGATTCAGAACAATGACTAATATCTGTGCTCTGGGATGTCCCTGGTGAGGTCTATGGAAAAGCCGGTTTGTGTCACTGCAGGTGGGTGTTTCACCGGTCTCTTCAACTGGTTTAGTGGAAGCTTTTAACATTCTGCTGTAACTCAACAGGATGTTGCAAGAAATATTCCCATATTGCATCGACACACACTCACTGCAGAACTGAAAACTGCGTCCCTGAAAGAGTGTGACAGTTTGATTAAGTAGATGTTGAAATGTCTACAGAGTAGCAGCAGTGTTTGTAATAAACCTAATTTGTTGTCTGTTAATGCACTGAAGTGAATTCAAGCTATGCATATACAGCACAAGGCAGAATTTGAACAACAGGACGAAGAGTTTAGTTAATGGCATTTAATGAAGAATTCTTTCAACCTGGATCCTAAAATGTATTAATTTTATACAGAAAATGTTATGAAATATGTAAATGCACGTTTCTGTATGCATTTCAAACATGACTAGTGGAAAAATAGCTTATTCCCCCAAATGAAATTCAGGAATTGTGCTTTTGAACTGGTAGTTTTTTTACTATTAGACCTTTTCGACAAATGCATTTATATAGCAATTTTCAACCGCATAATAGGGAAGCTTTTTCCTCTGAAAAATAATGGCAACTTTTTTCTTTTTTTTTTAACAGATCTTTTTTTTCCTTGCAAATTTTAGAGTTTAAACATAGTCACTCACAACTGTGAGAAAATAGAATTGTGAGATTGCAAAAACCTCTGCTGAAGCTGCATCATTTCCGGATTTTGAACAGGCACAAGAGCCACCTTAGTCAAGCTGCATACAGATGCCTTTGGAAGAAGTCCATTTAATTCAGAATGACGCACAGGCTTGATGCAGCTGACAACAACCTAGAGCCAGACTTAAAATCTGACAAGCAGAAACTGTCAAGGTATGTGATTGCAAGACAAACACAGAAAACCATGCAATTCCTCCCTCGCAAAATCATAAAGCAGCATCATAATTAGCACCTATCGACGAAGTGAGCGCCCACACGAGGAGAGCAAGACTGCGCCTCTAATGCCTGCAGGGCAGCGATTCTGAGCTAGTTTCATTCATTTAACAGTTATTCATTCACCTAATAAAAAGTAATATCTTAATGCAGAGCTCTCCTTGATAATGAAAATATGAAGGCGCACGTCAACGCAAACAAACCGAGCGTTTAGATCTTCTCTGAAGATCACGCATCCTCTACCTTATAACCATCCTCTGCATTCACACAGGTGTTAGCAGGGTAGAATGTGGCGGATGCGCTGCGGGTCACGTCCCGCCTCTGCGTCACATTCTCCGCCAGCGCGAGGGCGCGCACGCAAGCCTCTAATTCAAACGAATTTAAAATGAATGACGGTTATTCAACACCGGTCAACATTAAAATTACAAACGAGGATGAATGTTAAAAGAAGGTTAGTCAGCATAAAACAGCGGATAGCGCAGCGAAATATACGATTGAAGACGGTAAGTGTGGTGGAAACGAAGTGAAGACGAACTTTTGCGAAATTAAATACAAAAAAAGCACAAAATAGTTAAAAAAAACTCAGCGGAATGAGGAAATACTGACTGAAAATATCCAAACCTGCGCTATTTTACGAGAGCAGCTGCTCTGACTGACGAAAAGCTTAGCTAAAACTGTACACAATAACGCTGCTAATGAAAAGTACACCTATTTGACTAGTATGATGCTGATTTTTGTAAGTGCTGCTCTGAAGATACTCACCTGCGTTCGCTTATAGTCGGCCGAGACTGATGCGCTCCGGATCTTGAGCTCAAGGTGATCTGCCAAACCTACCGGGAACTACTTCCGTCAAAGGCACACGCGGATGGATACTAATGACGTCAAACTAAAAAATGTCACTATAACTGCTTTTTCAGCAACACCGTGATAATTCCTTCCCTGAGAAAAAGCTCTAAGCGTTTCTTGGTGTTTCGTCGATCAAAGAAAAGTCCACAAAGCATTAAAGTCTTGATGAACAAAGCCAAGCTTCCTGATGGGGGATTATGAAACGCGAGATGAGGGAAGTGGAATGATCCAATCAGAATGCGAGGTACGGCACGGTGCCTGAGCACGAGGAGATCACGTGACAAGAGGATGCTGCGCTGCTTGTTAAACTATAAATGAATGACAAAGTGCTTGTTGATAATCTAACATACGTGTTTAAATAACGCAGTAGAAGTATTGGCCATATAAATCTATTCGGCTGTGTGTGTATATATAGCGTGCACGCAGCGAAATTGATGTACTTCCGCGTTAATCCAGACCCACGCAGCATCTGCGTTCGTCTTTTAACCCTTTAAAGAACAATCTCTGACGAGATTGTACCGTTATATGTCGCATATACAAATCACACCAGTGACGTAAGGACACTACACAAACTATCATCACGAAATTAACATGCTTATATCACAAAAGTATTAGTACTTCTGCGATTTGTGCATATACCATGTTTTTAAGCATGTGCCATGGTAAAATCTTGTTGTTTGGACAAGATCTGTGGCGATATTATAATTGTTGGACACGTGCCACTGTAATTCAGTGTTTTTTGGTCGTGCACCGTTGTATTTTGTACTTGCACAACGCTTTTGACTGATGCATTATGGAAAAACACGTCTTCTTTGATAAAAACCATGACTCGGGAGTAAGGTAGTCATTCATATCTGCCTGGTCATACGAATCGGTTATTAACATTTGATAACATCATTGTATTATGATACTGGCACTGACTATTGACATGCAATATTGTAATTTACAACGTGGATGTAAAAATTAAGTCTTGAAATATATTCATAATTGTATATTTGTGTCACTTGGAGACATTTTTAGAGCAGCTGTTGCATTCGTTAATTAATAGCACCCTCTAGTGTCCATATGTTGTCACAAATAGCAGTGAAAACATTTTTCTGTCTCTTGATTTAGCTCAGATATGCAGGTACAACCAATGCAAGGTTATGGCAGCCATATGAAAGATCAGCAACAAGGTGAGATTAATGACACAAAGATTAAAATGCACCCTTTTCTGACACAGATTTCAAGCTCTGCAAAGTGAAAATTAATTAAAGATCCACTTATAAATGGGGGCTCGTGGTGCATCTGCTGTATGCTTCACTGCACAGATGCCACAAATTGTTTATGATATATTTTTTTTCTTAGATGAAAATAGTGTTCTAATATATTAAGCATGCAAAATAACTAGGTGACAGCATATAGCATGCATTCTGTATAAACTGTCCAGTCACAGTACTTCTCCACCTTGTGGTGACAGATGGAGGTGTTTCATCTCCAAGACGTTCCTGTGTGTGATTTTTGTAAATTTTCAGGCCTCTGCAGATCAAATTAAACTACTTTTGAAAACAACCCCAGTGCAACACTGCAATACCTCACTTTTACTTTCACTACACTGATGCTCAGACTAAAATAAGAGGTTTATAGGAAACTTTGGCCATATTTGAGGACCATCAGGATTGATATGGATTTAAACTGACAGTATTAAATGTATCGTTTAAATATGAAGGGTTCGGATGCAAAAGCCTTTAAATACGTCCGACATTTTTCTTTAAAATTTCTTTAAAATTGTATGTAAGCGCTGGTACTTCTGAATGAGTTCAGGCTGGGATTTAGTGCATTTGAAGTAAAAGTACTTGATGAGCATATACTATGTGTGTAGAGCATTCACTCAGTGTCGTTATCTCATTTTGACCAAATGGCTTTTAGAGGCTTTTGCATTGAAACTATATATATATATATATATGCATTGGAACTCTGTAAATGCATGCAGCATTTTGTGTTCTAGACTAGTATTGGTTGCTGTTTGAAGATGAGTCTGTTTTGAGACCAGTTTGATGGTGTGTCCAGGTGTGTGAGCTCACCTGCTCTCCACGACGGCCCCTCCGCTACTGCTGCTCCCGCTGCCCATGCTGACCGCTGCTCACCTGACAGCCCCTCGCTCGCTCACTGACCGCTGCTCACCTGCTGCCTGTGTCCTTGTGCCTCTCGCCCAAACTCATCGGCCAATCCGTGCAAACCTCGACCTGTAAGCCGCCCGCCGGTGCTGTCTGCATTGACGGGCAGTGGTCAAATCCCAGCGTAAATCCCACTGATGCACTCTGGATTGGCTGTCAGCTGCAACAGTGTCCTGGAGGGTTTCTCAAACTGTGCTCAGGTTTGCAATGACGACAAAGTGTGCGATCAAAAATCAGATCCACTTTACCTCCGATGCTATATTTTTAGAGCAACAAAATTGATACTTAAATTGATATCTTGAAATTGATATTCATACTGAACTGTATAAAAGCACACACATCCACAACATTTACCTACAGATACACATGCTGAATGCTTACGTATGGTGGACGTTATGAATTTACTTGATGCTTTTAGTAAGCAATGTTATTGTAGGATCATTGAGGTACTATTATAGTTTCATTAACACTTTGAATTATTTCTGTTTTCTTTAAAATTGTAGCAATTTTCTTGTCTTTATTTATTTAATTTTTTTATATTTATATTTTATTTATTATTTAATTTGTAAAATGCTTTTTAAAATTTTATTTCAGTGATTTCAGCAGTGTTATTATTAATTAGATACTAATATTTTGTATTTATTATTATTTTGAAGTTTTTCTTATTTTATATTATTAAACATCTTTTTCATTTTAATTTAAGATGTTATATTTTTGTGTGCTTCGTCATTTCCATTATATATTTTTTTAATATTTCCATTTTTATTTCAGATTTAATTTAGGTAATTTTATTATCATTTTAGACACATTTCTCATTAATGTTAAGTTTAGGATTTTCTTCTAATATTTCATTTCATTGTAATTTTTTTTTTCAATACCGAAAAAAGATTTTAGTCTTTTGTTTTAGTTATATTTTATAAGTAAGATTTTAGTTATAGTTTTAGCACTGGTCAGCAGATACTCAAAAGTAATTTTTTAAATACTGAACTAGGTTTATAACACACTGGTGAAGATGTGCTTTACTCGTTGCTTCTAAAATAGGCATTTGCTATTTTAAGTGTTTCTGAATAATTAACGCAAGTGTCTTCTTTACAGAATGGCAGGATATGAGACAGTGCTGTGTCTCTCTCTCTCAGAGACGTGAGTCACGCAGCCGAGGACGAGCCGGATAATGGCTTATCTCTCTCTCTCTCTTGCTCGCTCGCTCGCTCTGGAGGTCATTGTGTACAGCGAGGCTCTTAACGAGGTAAGCAGGGTAAACTCTGATTAGTATGGTAACGGCTGAGGACGTCACATCACGGTCCATAGCTGACGTAAAGAGCACAATCACGTGCATTTACACAGATGTCTTTGCGTTCAGCTCAATACACAATCATAAAAACACACAGAGATATAAATAGGCTCGGCTGATAATAATAGCACACTGCTACTGGCCAATGCACCATCAGGAGGCAGATGTTGCTTTATACTCTTAATCTCAGCTTTCGAATTCAATTGGGATGATTTACTTACAAAGATGGTGCAATAAGATCGAATGCAATATTAAAAAGACATATACTGTTGCTTTTGAATATGGTGGGTTTGATCTTGTTTTTGACAATCCAGGCAAATGCATTGCTCTCTCTCTCCCTCTCTCTCTCTCCCTCCCTCTCTCTGTCAGCTGTAGGTCACATGACTAGCTCTGCTGGCTCTCACTGAGCATGCTCAGTTCACTGTGTTGTCAGGCAAAAAAGAAGACAGCGCTGGAACAGATGAGATCTGCAATAGATAAACACACAGACACAGAGACAGAGAGAGAGAGTTACAGTAGCATGGACGAGCGCTGCTAGTGCACAGTAATTCCGCCGCGTTGGATGGTTTGGTGCCGTGTTTCTGTATGCATCGAGCTGTTTGTCCGCTGTGTGTCGTGTCGGAGGAGAAGCATCCGTCTGGCGCTCGCTCCATCCTCGCTGAAGGTGAGCTGGATGGTGGGGGAGGGGGTGTTTTGGATGCTGGCCGTCTGTGTTTTTGGGATGCATCGGTATGTGGCGGTGTTTAAGGACACACGGGGGATCCGAGCAGATGGATGCTGTCGAATGTGATGATTAGACCGATGTTTTGGCCGTAAATCATTTGGTGCACAATTATCAGACGTGCATTTCCATCCCCAATCTGCTGAGAGACACATCAACATGTTGTATAAAATTCCAGGTAATTGTGTGCATCTTATTTGTTGCTCTCTAGATATCAGCTTGCATCAAACATCTGACTGATTTCATGCGGGATTGAATGAAATGTATCCGTTAGAGCGATGATGTTCACAAAGACGTGATTTATACAATAACATAAAGAGATGCGTAGATGGTGGTGGACAGAGAAATTTGAACTGTTTTTTGAAGCAAAGGATTTTTGGGGATTTTACAGATGTTTTAGACCTGATATATTATCTTTGTCTTATAGTTTACATCCAAACAAAATTATATTTCTCCAAAAATGAAATTTGGTAACGTATCTTGATGGTTTTTTACAAATTTTATTTGTTGTTCGCAAGCAAGATTATTTATGTAGTATATATTTCATAGATTAATGCTTTACATTAAAATAATAAAAAATATTTATAGAATAATAAAAATAAAAGTAATTTTAAAAGCGAAGAATAAACTAAATTATTATTTTTAATTGCAGGAATTTTTGTAATACATTTTCAAAGTATTAAAAAAATAATAATAATATCAGAATGCAAACAAAAGTAAATCCTTCGAATAAAAAGAATATAAGTGTAGAAACTCAGAAATTGCTTGTAAATTCCATAACGTTTACTGCAAGTAACACATTCAATTAAAAATTAAAATTTGAAGAAGAAAGACTGAAATAGTATTTTCTTGTAAAGCATACTCCAATCATCTGTTTTATTTACAACTTAATTTTTCAGTCTTACATTCTCAGTATTTAAAGTAAAATATCTTTAAAATCAATTCCATTCATAATTTCACAATGCAAAAAAATTAAAATCACAGTGCTCTTAAAATCAATATTTTAATGCAGAATAAATATTGTTTTATTTTTATCTTTTGAATATAGGGGAAATAAAAGCCGTGCGTGTTCTTAGCAGGTTTCGTGACGTCCATGTGGTGTGTTTTGTCAGTATTTATCAGATGTGACTTGTACAGGACTACTTGGGAAATTGCTTTATAAATTTGTGCCCACACACACACACTCACTCACTCACTCACACACTCACACACACGAAACAGTGACACAGACAGAAGGTGTTGTTGCTAGGATACACAGTGGCGAGATGGAGAGGAAAGAACAGAGCGTTATTTTAAACAGCTGCGCTGAGGTGAAGCCAGAGACAGAAAGACGCTGTGGTTTCTGCGGGTCTGAACAGGACTGGACTCCTGTCTTCTGCACGCTCACAAATATGACACTGGAATTTTTTTCATGTGAGAAAATGTCAGCGATGTTTGACCGTGCAAAGCTCATGACGTGAGATTGATGCTGCCTGGATGCAGAAGAGTTCTGGGAGGTTTGTTGTGCATTACTGTGCAGTTGCTAGGGTGTTCTTAATGGTTGCTAGGGTTATTTCTAAGAAGGATTGCTATTGTCTCTCTTAAAGTCTTCTATGCATTGTAAAAATCCAGTTCTGGTTTTGAGTTATATTTGTCATTTTCATTGTTTTTTATGTAATTCTTATTAATTTTTTAATTACTTTTTAAGGTATTAAAGTTAAAATACATTCAAAAATCAATGAGTAGGAATAGAAAGTAATGTGACAGTGTTTAAAAACAACAACAACAAAACAGCTTTATATAAAATGACACAAATTGCAATTTTTACTTAGAAATTGTTAGTAAATTTCACAATTAATACAAAGAAATGGCAAGTAACTAATTTAATTAAACATTCCATTAATCTTTGTTTTATTTACAACTTTAAAGATGATGTTTTTACAGTAATTTTACAATAACTTTTCTTTTCTTGTTTCAATGTTCATGTGTGTGATTTTTTTATTTTTTATTTTTCACCGGTTTTATCGTCCAGCAGATGAAAATATTAAGTTTATTAGTGGCATTGATGCTTGCAAACAGCAACTAAGCACAGCGTTTTCCCCATCATTGCTAATCTTCTATAATCTTTATGACTGCAGTGATGTATTGTATTGTCTTGGGATGCATACATCTGCAGGTGCTCAGTAATTTGTCATTTTTCTCTGGTAACTGGTTATTGAGTTAAATGGAGAGAGCTCTCTGTGGTTGTGATAAATGATTTTTCTAATAATCTGTTTACTTTCCCAAGAAAGCAAAGAGCTCATCTAACTGAAGTCGTCTCCCGTCGTCCCAGAGTGCCTGTTGTTTTGTGGTTTGAGCTGAAATGGATCAGAAAAGCTTCATCGTGTCACAAATGCGTCTGTAAACACCGGAGCCAATGGTGAGCGTTCACGCTTCATTACACACACTAACTCCAGCAGACACAAATGTATCCCTTTATTTGACCTTTGGCTAAGCTCCGCCCTCTTCGGTTATTGTTGCTCCCTCAAAACATCTAGTGTTTTTTTTGCCTGTGAATGTGAGAGAGCCACTTTATTATTATTATTATCATCATTGATAATCAGTCAGAATGGAGTCAAACTCTTCTCAGAGTCACTGAATTTGACGAAAAGCCTAATTTGATATGATTACATATGATGTCATTAATATAACACATCTATTCCTCATCTATGCCACTGTACTTGAATCTAAACACTAAAATGGCAACCCAAAAATTTGATTCAACTTGAACATGAAGAGATGTTAAAGAGATGAAACGTACAAAATAAAAATGAGAAATCTTGCCTTGGCAGCTAACTGAAATAAATGAGTTTAGGTTGAGGTACTAAAATGACTGAAATAAAAATAAATTCTATATAAATATTACAAAACAAAACAAAACAAAACAACAAAAAGCACATCATTTAAAAAATCACTAAAACGTCAACTAAAATTCAAATGAAAACCTTAAATAAAATCAAAATAAAAGCTAAAATCAATAAATGCTATTAAAAGAACACTGCATCTGTTTTGTTCAGGATATTAAAGGCCAGTGCTGGACGGATGAAGAATCGGATGGAGAGAATGAACCAGAGCAGTTCCTCTACGGGATTCAGGTAAAACACTTTTCCACTTTTTCTTAGATTGATTTTTGGCATAAAAGAAAAAGCTGTTTTCTGCTGAACAATATCAGTTGCCAAACATTCGGTGCATCCCTAGTACTAATGATGACTGCTTTTGTGCTCCACGCTCACATTTAGTAATGTGTAATATCGCTGTTCACCTGTAGGGGAGCTGTGCAGCTGACCTGTACCGTCACCCGCAGCTGGACGCTGACATCGAGGCTGTAAAAGACATTTACACGGACAGTGCTGTGTCCATCAGGTGAGAACCACCCTCGCTCTGCATCTGATTCAGATCTGTGCATTCACACCCGATTCACTTTCATTCTTCCTGCAGAGAGTACGGCACCATCGATGACGTGGACATCGACCTGCAAATCAACATCAGCTTCTTGGATGTGAGAACATACACTTCCTGTACAAGCTGTTTAATTTCATAAAAAGATGTTGAGATGGGAGTAAAGTGAATTGTGTGTTTGCAGGAGGAGGTGGCGACAGCATGGAAGGTGATCCGAACCGAGCCCATCGTCTTACGCCTCCGTTTCTCTCTCTCACAGTACCTGGACGGACCAGGTGAGAGACGAGTGCATTTCCGTGCCTGTGTGTTTACAGGCCTCTACGTCACAGAGTGGGTTTATTTTCAAACACCACCCAAATGTCACACAAAGAAAGAAGGCGGAGCTATTATTCTGTCTGTAGTGTTGCTGCGGGCGCCATGTTCTGGAGACGCTGTGTGT
>JAUMHQ010000081.1:18728235-18745105 GCA_032361165.1 Enteromius paludinosus
CTATGCTGGCTGTGCACAGAGACTAGAAAGAGACGACTGCTGACGACTCACAACCTTTAAGATAGTGAGCTTTTCTTTTCTTTGTAATGTTTATTGTTTTGGTGTAATTTACCACGTTATGGTAAGGGGCGTAACATTTCGGTCACATAATTGAGGTATTCAGCCAATCACAGTGCACTGTATAGCTGGCCAATCAGAACACAAATCAATCTGTGTCAGGAGGCGTGGCTTAGAGAAGAAATAATAATGTATAGCATGTGGAAATTAATGTGTTTTTTGCAACGTCATATGACCCCTTTACTTTATTCCTGCAGAACCGTCTGTGGAGGTGTTTCAGCCGTCCAATAAAGAAGGCTTCAGTTTGGGCCTTCAGCTAAAGAAGTAAGTCAACATACTGGCTATCGTACTGAATTAAAAGAAAGATTTGCTCATTTTTATTGTTCCTTATGGACTCGTTCTAACTAATTCATTCAGCAAGGCTGCATTAAATTGATCAAAAGTGACAGTAAAGTCAAATAGATAACTATTACATAATTGTTTTTCAAATAAATTAATATATACATTTTTAGCCTGGAAACAAGACATGGCAGGATGCAACTTAATTTAAGAATGTTTAAATGTTTTGACTGGAAACAACAAAAATGCCAAGATAAACCTTTTTTTTTTCCCAGTGTTTGAACATTCATCCGTGAATCCTGAAAAATAAAAGGCACCATGTTTCTACCTAAATCTTGCATCACAGTTGTTTTCAACATTGATGATAGTCAGAAATCTTCCTTGAGCAGCGAATCTTCATATTAGAATGATTTCTCAATGATCATGTGATGCTGAAGACTGGAGAAAAAACTGCTTTTATCACTGAAATAAATTACATTTTACAACATATTCACATAGAAAACCGCTCTTGTAAATTATAATATTATTTAACATTTTTATAGTATTTTTTTATCAAATAAATGCAGCCTTTTTAAATGGTGTATTGTGTTTAGCACAACTGGAACTCTGGATCGGCCAATCAGCATCTAGAACTGGAACAGCTGATTGACTGATTGAACAGAAAGTGTAATGAAAGCCTGTTCCAGTGAATCTGAAGCTGGTTTCTGTGTTTCTAGGATCCTCAGTACGTTCACGTCTCAGCAGTGGAAGCACCTCAGTAATGAGTTCCTCAAAGCCCAGCAGGAGAAACGCCACAGCTGGTTCAAAGCCGGAGGAACCATCAAGAAATTCCGTGCAGGACTGAGCATCTTCTCCCCGATTCCCAAGTACGTCCTCATCGTTTGATATGTAAACACACGCTAACAGTCTGATCGGGGCTGATGCGTCTGAAATAGGGCTCAACAGCGAACGTCTGGAAGTGTTTTCTCTATAGAGAGATCAGTTTAAGGCAGTGAACCAAACCAAGCAACTTCAGAATGATCATGACAAGCAAGAAAAGGTCATAAAATTATAATAAAAAGGTACACGATTGCTACAGCATCCAAAATTTTCATGGTAACCGCAACTTCTTTGGCTTCTGAAGGATTATGGGTAGTGAAGTTGCACACCTGGAATTCTGCATTTAAACAGGACTTAATGCCACTTGTTTTAATATTTTCATTTACATTCATGCATTTGGCAAACACTTTTATGCATGCATTGGGGACAGTTGCATTCAAGCTAAATATATGCTTTTTTTAAATTCATGCATTCACTGGGAATTAAAAACCAGTGCAGTGTTGCCAATGCAATGCCGTGTGAGCTACAGGAAGGGTATTGTGAAAGGTTTAGTTTAATTACAGTTTATTTTAAGGAAATGTTGCTTCCTGAGCCTGACTGTTGAGTTTTATTAACAACCTCAACAAAGACAAAAACGTTTTCTATACATTATATTATATATAAATAAGTATCTGCCAATGGTTTTGGAATAATAAACAGGAAAACAAGATTATTTTTCTGACCCCATTGGTTAGTTTATATATTTATTGTATTGTTTAAAACTTTTTTCTCACAAAACAAGACAATATATTTATTTTTTACTTAAGTAAATGAAAGATCAAGTAAAGAAGATTCAAGAAAATATATGAAAAATGTACAGTATATAGATAAAGTGAGTTGAAGTTTAAAACAAGAAAATATCTATCAACTAAATGTAATGGAAAACAAGTTTCTTTTTCTGACCTCATTGGCAGATTTTTTTTTGTTTTTTGTCTTGTTTTAAGCAAAAACTAAATTTGGATGCATTTTAGCCCATATCTTTTATTGCTTTGCTTCTCTAGTAAATAAAAGAAGTGTACAAGTCAACAAAACATAGGTCTTGAGTAGATCTAAAAATAAAGTGAGTTTAAACAAAACAAAACAAAAAAGAAATCTGTCAGAAAACAGGTTTATTCTGACAGCAATAAAGTCTTGTTTTAAGAAAAACCCCATTTAATTTTAATGAATTTTTAACAAAATAAAACTTGATATTTTATTTACTTGATAAGCAAGATAATAAAAGATATTGAGGACGCAAGTCAACAAGTTGATGACTTGAAGAAGAAATATATGCCGATGGAGTCAGAAAAATAAGCAGGTTCAAGTTTTGAACAAAAACCTTTTTAACCTCTTATACATTTTTTATTTTATTATTTATTTATTTTTTACAAAACGAGACTTGCTCTTCTATATAATTTTGCTACTGAAGTTAATGTTCAGAAGTTTGTACTGGAAAATGAGATCGAAACACATGGTTTTTGCAGTGCAAGTGCTGCTTTCTACTAGTCGGGAAGCATCATTAATAATAATTCCATCGTGAACTCATCCGCTGGCTGTGGCCTCCATCTTGGCTCCAGGTCTCCCAGTTTCCCCCTGATCCAGGACACAGTGTTGAAAGGCAAACTGAACGTGCCCGAGCTCAGAGTCACCCGGCTCATGAACCGCTCCATCTCCTGCACCATGAAGAACCCCAAGGGGGAGCTGTTTAGCTATCCTCCGAACAGCCAGGTCAGCCTCTCGTCTTCCCCGACTGCACGCTTTCCTTTCCAAACACTCTCTGTCCCCCGCTTCTCCATCCCCGTGACCCCTCGCTAGGGCCTCCAGATAAAACATGGATGCACAGTCCCTCATACCAACCCTCAGCCTCTTTGCCCTCCGACACCCCCTCGCCTAACACGGCTGGCTGGCACCTCTCCCATAATGCTTTGTCTCCGTTAACCCATCAGACTGTGGCTGTCCCGGCGGGCAGGGCCCCTGCGCAGATTACCACCCGCCAGCTGATTGAGTTGTTTTTCTCATCCCAGGCGGGCGGACACTGCAAGAACATCCCCACGCTGGAGTACGGCTTCCTCGTGCAGGTACCGTCACATCACATCCTTCCCATGATGCCCATCGCACATCCCAAAATCACATCTGTGCATGTCCAGGCTAAATATGGACCATATGGATGGCAACTGTATATTTTGAATGAAGAAAAAAAGAATGCACACCTCAGGGTGTAGCGAAAAACATACGCCTTTATTTAAATTTTTTTATTAATTCAATTAAATTGAAAAAAATAATAATTAATTTGGATTCACCATTCAATTATACATTGAAGTATAAATGAAAATAAATAAATAAAAAAACAATACGTAATTAATGCACATTTAAGGGGATAAAATAACAAACTTTAATATGCATTAAAAGTTGCAGCTGTATTTTGAATTAAAAAAATAAAATAAAATAAAATTACATAAAATTACAAATGAAATTAAATGGAAAACTATGAAATTAAATTAGAAAAAAAAATTTAAATACAGAAAATGAAATACAGCAATATTAAATATGCAGTAATGGTGCAGAGGATTACAGCACTTACCAAAAACTTACAGCTTTATTATAAATGTCCCAAATAAAAAATATAAATGAAATGAAAAGCAATAAGCAACTGTCTATTAAATTAATGCACATTTAAGATGATGAAAATATCAAACTTGAATATGCATTATTGATGCACAGAATAAAATTGTATTATTTAATTTTATTTTATATAAGAATAATAAATTATAAAAATTAATTTACACCAAGGGTGATAAAACAATATGATCAGACATTTTTCATTTTTAAAAGGCTCTTAAATCTGAAGTATTTTGCTTAAAACTGCAGTTATTAGTTCAAAGGGAACATGGCGAAAGTGATTATTACAAGAATAAGGTTGAAGCGGCTGTGCTAGAGTAAAGAATAGCCACAGCTGAAAGATATCTCAGTAGTATACACAATATAGCATTATATAACATGAACCTCATTGCTTGGCAGCACAGCTGAATTTAGGGCACATTCACATTCATTCACATGTGATTTTGTGAAACGTGATATCCATAGTCACTGTTTTACATCACTGCTGTTTAAAGCTAGTAAGATTTTTTTAAGAGATTAAGGAAGCATTAAATTGATCAAAAGTGACAGTATAATGTTATTAAAGATTTTAGTTTCAGATAAAAACTTTCTATTCATCTGTGAATCCTGAAAAATACTGATTACTGATGATCATCAGAAGTGTGTGTTGAGCAGTAAATCAGTGTATTATTATGATTTCTGAAGATCATGTGACAATGAAGACTGGAGTAAAGATGCTGAACATCACAGAAATACACTTGAACAGATTCACAGAGAAAACTGCTTGTTTACTTTGTAATAATATTTCACATTCACATTTCACATTTTTGATCAAATAAATGCAGCCTTGGTGAACAGAAGCATTCAAAAAAATCTTACTGTCCAAACGTACTGTATGGTAATGTGTATTGTGTGTGTTTTTAGCACAAACTGGAACATTGTATTGACCAATCAGCATCTAGAATTGGAACTTATAAATCAAACTTCTTTGTAATACTTGACTCTGGAGCACAGAAGCAGTCATCAGCAGCACAGATATATTTGTAGCGATAGAAAACAATACATTGTATGGCAAAAATTATACATTTCTTTAATGCCAAAAATCATTAGGATATAAAGTAAAGGCCATGTTCCATGAAGATATTTGGTAAATGGCCTAACACACATATTTCTAATTGATATGCATTGCTAAGAACTCCATTTGAACAACTTTAAAGGTGATTTTCTCAATGTTTCGATATTGCACCCTCAGATTCCAGATTTTCAAATATTGTCGGATCCTAACAAGCCAGATATTAATGGAAAATTACTTATCAGCTTTCAGAAAATGTATTAATTTCAATTTTTAAAAATTGACCCTTATGACTGGTTTTGTGCTCCAGGGTCAACGATGCTGCTGTATAATAACGTCAGCATCCTAAAGCAGTTTCCAGTGTGTGTTTTTCACTCATCGTCATCATCATCATCGTCATGTTACACACCAGCTTCATGATTCCTCTGCGATTGTCTTTGGTCTTCCTGTGCCAGAGGATGCCATCAGCTCATGGTCTCTGTCTTTCCTCCGTTAGATAATGAAATACTCGGAGCAGCGTATCCCGACTCTGAACGAGTACTGCGTGGTGTGTGACGAGCAGCACGTCTTCCAGAACAGCTCCATGCTGAAGGTGAGCGTCAGCTGTTGCTCACGGCTAAAGCTGGGTTCTTAGCTCTGATTGGTCGCTTTCTTCCCGCCAGCCCGCGGTTTGCACGAGAGAGCTGTGTGTGTTTTCCTTCTACACACTGGGAGTGATGTCCGGAGCGGCCGAGGAGGTGGCCACTGGCGCTGAGGTGAGTCTCCAGCTCGTGTGCTGACATTTAGTGTTTGAGGAGAAGTTAGGTAAGAATAATATATATTTGATAAAAGAAAAATTAAATATGCATTAATGGCGCAGAGGATTGCAGCACCTACCAAAAATGTACAAATGTATTTTGAATTTGGAAAATGAAATAAAATGACATTAAATAAATATTTACATTTACATAAAAAATAATTACATTCAATTAAATTAGAAAAGAATTAATATAAATAAATTACATTAAAAAAGGAAGTGAAATTAATTTGAATTAGAGGAAAAACAGAATGAATGCATACTGTACCTACAGTGATAAAATGCTACAAATTAAATATGCATTAATGGCGCAGAGGACTACAGCACCTACCAATTTATTTTGAATTTGAAAAAAAATGACGTGAAATAACAAATTAGATTAATGCAATTGAAAAAGGATTCAGTTGTTGGTCTAGTGTGCTGAGCGGGTGTTGTGTGATGTTGTCTTCAGGTGGTGGATCTGCTGGTGGCCATGTGTCGAGCCGCTCTCGAGTCGCCCCGGAAGAGCATCATCTTTGAGCCGTATCCATCTGTAGTCGACCCCAATGACCCCAAAACCCTCGCCTTCAACCCGAAGGTGACCGTCTCTACTTGCACTCATATGAACTATTGTTTGATCTGTTGCTCTGCAGATTCATCAGTAGACATGTTGATTTTATGCATCAGAAACACACAGCAGTCATCAGCAGCACAGGTGTGTGTGTAGAAATAGACAACAGTACATTATAGTCAGAATTATACATTGTTCTATTATGCCAAAAATCATTAGGATATTATGTAAAGTAAAAAAATATGTAGTACATTTCCTACTGTAAATATATAAAAACTTAATTTTTAATGTCATATGCATTGATTAGTAATATGCATTGGTAATTTTCTCAATATTTTGATTTTTTGGCACCCTCCGATTCCAGATTTTCAAATAGTTGTATATCGACCAAATATTGTCCGATCCTAACAAACCACCTACAATGGAAAGCTCTTTTATTCAGATGATCTATACATTTCAATTCTAAAAACAATTTTTTTTGTGGGCCAGGGTCACATTTGCTGTTTAGCAAAACATTGGAAATACAAAAAAAAGGATCTCAAAGCATCAGCATGAAGTCCAACACTGACTTTTTTTCTTGCAATTGCTAGTTTACATCTCACAGTTCTTATAAAAGAAATATAAACCTGCAATTGTAAGAAGTTTCATAATTCTGACAAAAAGAGTCAATAAAAAAGTTAAAATCGTGAGATGTGAACTTGATATTGCTTTAAAAAAAAGTCATTTACCTTGTTTTCTTTTTTATTCAGTGATGGTCTTCCATACATCAGTCAAACACTACTTCACCGCATGTCTATGATGTACTGAAACTACCAAAACTGCCAAAAATCATTTATTTTAGTTTCCATTATATATACACCTCAAAATTCTCATCAAGACGCATTCACTTGAGAAACAAAATGTCTTGAGATACTAGGTCTTGTTTCTTGAGTTAAATGAGGATTTTAAGTGTCAACTCACTCATTTGAGCTAAATTTGTTCTAAAAAACGAGACATTGTTTTGTTTCTTTAGTAAATGTGTCTTGATTGAGGAATGTTTTGATGTTTGTACTGAAAAACAAACAAAGTACTGAGTAAGAAAATCATTTTATGCAGTGTGACTACAACTTTAACCAGGATCAAACCTTTCCTTCCTTGTGTGTGTGTGTGTGTGTGATTGTACTGCTCCTGTGCCGAACAGAAGAAGAATTATGAGCGTCTTCAGAAAGCTCTAGACAGTGTGATGTCTATTCGGGAGATGACACAGGTACTGTGGAGAACTGCAAGATTAACAAACATGTTCATTAATATTTTACTAATATCTGTTTTTATTGTCCACATTTGTCTTTTACTTGCTAAAAAAGGATACTTACGTTTTTATAAAATATCTTTCCCACTACATTCCTGTGGAATATCATTATTAAATCATACAAAAAGTTATGAATTAAAAATATTGTATATGTTTGCATGTACAAAAATGATATTGATAAACTGTTTTCCTGTAACTGTGTTTGTATTTTCAGGGCTCGTATCTGGAGATTAAGAAGCAGATGGATAAACTGGATCCTCTGGCTCATCCGTTACTGCAGTGGTCAGTTAATAAGCACAATATTAAGTTATTAACTAATCAGTGTTTATTGTGGTTTATTACAGTGGTTTATTTCTCTCTCTGCAGGATCATCTCCAGTAACAGGTCTCATATTGTCAAGCTGCCGCTCACTAGGGTGAGATAAACACTTCTAAATGCAAGAACTGCTTAACTTTTATCAGCTTGCCTTTGTTCATTTGGGCTTCTGTGTTTATAGCAGCTGAAGTTCATGCACACTTCTCATCAGTTTCTGCTGTTGAGCAGCCCGCCGGCAAAAGAAGCTCGCTTTCGCACCGCAAAGAAACTCTACGGCAGCACCTTTGCCTTCCAGTGAGTCTAAGAGACCTGCACACACACACACTCGTCTCAGGGAATCATCACTGTCTGCACGAGCTGAACCAAAACATTAGAGACTTCTTTCAAAAACATCAAACTGCAATGCCTCTATTATAATAATAATAAAAACAAAACGGTCTGCAGTAAATGCAAAAGATGACGTGCAACTACATGTTACTGCAGGGACTGGTAGAAATGTAATCTGATTGCAAACGACATTTTGATTAAAAATAAAAAAAAATTGTTGCAAGCTACATTTTTATAAAAAAATTGCATTTTAATAAAAAAATACATTTTGATAAAAAATTGCATTTTAATAAAAAATTAAATTTTGATAAATTGCACTTTAATAAAAAAATTACATTTTGATAAAAAAATGCATTGTAATAAAAATTTTTTTTTTTATTGCTAGCTACATTTTGATAAAAAAAATACATTTTGATAAATTACATTTTGATAAATTACATTTTGATAAAAAATTGCATTTTAATAAAAAATTGCATTTTGACAAAAAATTGCATTTTGACAAAAAATTGCATTTTAATAAAAACAATTTTTTATTGCTAGCTACATTTTGATAAAAAAATTACATTTTGATAAAAAATTGCATTTTAATAAAAAATTTAATTTTGATAAAAAATTGCATTATAATAAAAAATTACATTTTGATAAAAAAATGCATTTAATAAAAACATTTTTTTATTGCTAGCTACATTTTGATACAAAAAATTACATTTTGATTAAAAAAAATACATTTTGATAAAAAAATAGCATTTTAATAAAAAATTGCATTTTGACAAAAAATTGCATTTTAATAAAAAAAAAATATTGCTAGCTACATTTTGATAAAAAATACATTTTGATAAAAATAGCATTTTAATAAAAAAAATTACATTTTGATAAAAAAAATGCATTTTAATAAAAAATTGCATTTTGACAAAAAATTGCATTTTAATAAAAAAATGTTTTTATTGCTAGCTACATTTTGATAAAAAATACATTTTGATAAACAATAGCATTTTAATAAAAAAAATTAAATTTTGATAAAAAAAATGCATTTTAATAAAAACATTTTTTTATTGCTAGCTACATTTTGATAAAAAAATTACATTTTGATAAAAAATTGCATTTTGACAAAAAATTGCATTTTAATAAAAACATTTTTTTATTGCTAGCTACATTTTTATAAAAAATTGCATTTTAATAAAAACATTTTTTTATTGCTAGCTACATTTTAATAAAAAATTACATTTTGATAAAAAAAATGCATTTTAATTGCAAATTACATAAAGATTACAAACTAAATTTTGTTTAAAATGGTGCATTATTGAGTGTAGCAACTGTATTTCTCTCTCTCCTTTTTTGTGCTAAAGATCATTGCTTGTAGAATGGCTGAACAAGCAAAGTCATGCAACAAACTGAAAGTGTTTATATAATCAGTTCATTTTAGAATAAAAGCTTGAGTATGAAAATGTGATATAACTGTATATAAGTGTTTCTGAGCAGTTTTAAACCTTAGTGCTGTTGATTAGCTGCGGCTGGAAACGCATTTCCTAATCAATCCAGTCCTGTCTCATCCAATCAAAACCATAAGCTTCCCTTCCATATC
Organism: Enteromius paludinosus; assembly: GCA_032361165.1. Classification (NCBI taxonomy): domain Eukaryota; kingdom Metazoa; phylum Chordata; class Actinopteri; order Cypriniformes; family Cyprinidae; genus Enteromius; species Enteromius paludinosus. The sequence continues at coordinate 18,737,997 of JAUMHQ010000081.1, forward strand.
TTGTTACGCATCCCTCCTCCACCCCTACTCCGCCTCGTTCCACGTCTTCCTACCGGGGAGGAAAGCGGAGTTCAAGCTGGACACAGAGCTCAGCCAAACACGCCAAACACGCTTTAATTGTTTATCATAAGGAAGCGTGAACTCACTTAAATCTGACAGGAAATCATATTTATAGTCTGCAGATCAGGTTACTGTTCAGAGCTCAGTGAAATGTTTATATGATCCTGACAGACCACCAAAGAAATAACATCAAGAGCATCACAAATAATGTCAGGCTTGTACCAGCGGAAAACACATCAGGGTTTTTCGTGCTATTTCTGTGCTCTTTTGTGTTATTTTTGCAGACACATTTCCACTTTTAGGCATTGCGAGAAATAAAAACAAAAGACCAGCATAACTCCGAAATATCTCCAGACGTCTGTGTTTAAAAATAAACGAGCGTTACATCATGTACAGGTCATCAGATTTTGTCAGTCAAACTGAATTTTGACATGCATGACTGAGCAAAACTCAAAACCATGATGCTAGAACGGCTGTAAGCTGCTAAGGTAGTTTGCTTATTAGCACCTACAGTAGTCTCCATGTCGTTCTGGTCTGTGGGATTTTTCTCTTGTTTCATCATCACTCGTTTCTCTCTCTCTAGTGGCTCCCATATTGAGAACTGGCACTCGGTTCTGAGGAACGGACTGGTCAATGCCTCTTATACTAAACTACAGGTATGTAAAAGCCTCAGTCAACTGACCTCAGACTCACATCCTCATTGGACATGATGGATGTCTGACTCCTTCAGTCCGCGTTTATGTCTGGAATCAAGTCCTTTTCTGACTGCAGCCAACGCTATTCTGCTTCCTGTAGTTAAGGAAGGATTGGCTGTGTTCAGAATGGAATGACTTCACTGTGTGTGCTGACTGTAGAGTAGGAAGTGAGATGGAACGCTACATTTGAAACATCATCTGCAACATTGTTTCACTCGACCTCTCTGTGTTGCATTTTCAGAGTTTCTCCAGTACAAAGTGTTTAATGCAAGATACATTTACTTGAGATACAGAACGACATAAAGATTACAAGGCTTGATCTTTGAGAAATGAATCAATTAATCAAATGAAGTGATTTCGTTCTTCACTGTTTATTTTAATCCAGTACAAAGTCTTAAATCAAGATGCATTTACTTGAGGTAAAATAACTTGTATTCTGAGAATTGGTGACTTACGTTTAAAACAAGGAAAAAGAGGAGCCATTTATTTTTCTGAATGGTCAATATATTTTATACGTTTTTATATATATATAAAAAAAGCAATTTTACTGTTATTTTGTGTCTTGATTAAAGAATGTTAGATACAGACTGATCAGGTTATGTTTTTACTTCTGGTTCGTTCATCACACCGCAGTTGGAAGGTGAAGTAGCACTGCATTGTGGGATACAGCACATTATGATTCTGTCATAGCAGCTAAAATAAAAGTCTTTCTGAGGCTTTGTTTCTTGACTGAAGACTGTGAGTTCCCTGGTGTTTGATGAGGTTTCTAGAGGGTTTGCGTTCAACACTCCATCACAATCCTCCTGGAACGATCGTTTTCCATCTTCAGTTCCATGTCTGTCGTTTCCATGTCATCTGGTGCTTGTTGATGTCATGCTTTTCTCCCAGAAAGACATCCATCGTTTAATTTAGTCACACAGCTATAAACTCTCATCAGACTGAACATTAGTTACGCTGCATGTTCGTGCATCTTCAGTGGAGACCATATCCATCATCATCATCATCATCATCACCCCCCATCTTCTTCCTGAGTGCTTCACTGGTTGCTTCCTCGTGCTTTCCATCTCCCATGATGCTTTGTTCTTGGTTGACTGAATTCTTCGGCCCACGGCTCAGATGTGAAAGCGTTTCTGGCGTGTTTCTCTTCTTTGGCGGGGAGCGTGAGCAGAACGTGTAATTCTCTTCTTCTCTTTCATCAAAGCTGCATGGAGCAGCGTACGGGAAGGGCATCTATCTGAGCCCCATATCCAGTATTTCCTTTGGATACTCAGGTAGGATCCAGACCGGCATCCTCCGAGCTTCATCACATCTCTGTCTCTCTCTAACAAACACCTCAGTCTGTTTTCTGATCGTATCAGTGGAGCTGGACTCTCTTTGAATCTGTGCTTTTATTTGTTTCTGTATGTGCTGAACTGTGTTTCTTTTACCACACTGTTTTATCCTGTTTTGGCCTAAAATCCTTAAAACAACATAAACATTTAATTCAGAAGCAAATTTGGGAAGGACTAGTTGTTCACATCAATTTTTTTTTTACCTTGTTAGCAAATTTCTTGTTTTAAGTCTAACACGCTCTGTCTTTTGTTCATTTTTTCCACTTATGATTTTCTTGTTATTTATTATTGTAAAATATCTAAACATTCTTAAATCATTACATCTATTTAAGAGGCAAAATTACTGAAGACTTTAATAAATATCTAAGATAGTAAGTCTTGTTTCCTGGAAAATGTCATTTTAAAAAAAGTAAAAACATTAATAAAAAAAATCGGCCAGTGAGGTCAGAAACAAGATTATTGTCCTGTAATTGCATCTTAATAAAAAAAACAACAACTTCAGATAATTTTACTAGAAAACAAGACAAATATTGAAGACAATTTTGGCCAAAAACAGCATGCAAAATAATAACATAAAAGCTTACGATTCATTTTCTCATAAAATCTCAATAAAAATCATAAAATCTCATGCAGTGCTGCTTCTTGAATAAATGTTTTCTAATGGTGTTAAATGCACACAGAAAAATAATCAACAGTAAAATCAAGCTGTATTTCAGATACTGTATAAATATTAATTATAAAGAAAAAATATTTGCACAAAAATGTTGTGGCCTCATTCGATCAGCAGCGTTATTTCACTGTTAAAAGGACGGATATGAGATCAAATGAAGATTTATTTCTTTTATTTGTGTATGTGTTCAGGAATGGGGAAGGGCCAGCATCGCATGCCCACTAAAGATGAGTTAGTCCAGCGATATAACCGAATGAACACAATGCCACAGGTACGTCAGAATCATCCAGACCTCTGACCTGTGCCAGGCGTCTCATAGAAGTAAGAGTGTGATATCTGTTCTTCAACAGAGTCGCCCGATTCAGTCACGCTTCCTCCAGAGCAGGAACTTAAACTGCATCGCTCTCTGTGAAGGTAAAACACCTCCGATCCAACCTTCCTGGCTTGAGCAGAGAAAGACTAAATATATATCTGTGACCCTGGAGCACAGAAGCAGTCCTCAGCAGCACAGGTGTATTTGTACATTTCTCTTTAATGCCAAAAATCAGGATATCATGTTTCATTTCTGATTAGTAATATTCATTGCTACTCTAAGAGCTTCATCTGATCAACTTTTAAGGTGATTTTCTCAATATTTCGATGTTTTTGCTCCCTCAGATTAGACCTCTCCTAACCAGACATCAGTGGACCAAGTTCATAGTTTTGCTCTCTCATGACTGGTTTTGTGCTCCAGGGTGATGTACTGTATTGTTGGTCAGTCAGGACTGATGTATGTGTTTGTGTTGACAGTGATCACATCCAAAGACCTGCAGAAACATGGCAACATCTGGGTGTGTCCGGTGTCTGACCACGTCTGCACTCGCTTCTTCTTCGTGTGAGTCTTGTTTTCTTGCGATCTCAGTTTGTTTTTATGATGAACTTCTAGTAACAAAACGTCAAATGGCTGTTTTCTGATGATCTAGGCATAGAAAAGTTGCTTTGATGACTTCATGCTAGAATATAATATAAATAATAATGTTATTTTATTCTTGTAGTTTTAATTGAATTTTTATTTGTAGATTTTACATTCATTTTAGTTTAATTTTTTTTTTGTGCAGTTCACGTGTTTTCTTCAAATTATTTTTTATTAATTTCATTTTAATTTTTTGTTATTTTAGTACATTAAGTCAAACTAAATCGAAACGAGCAACTAGTGGAAAGGTTTTTTATTATATTTAATATGGTGTCCATTAACATTTATTTTATTTCTTAGTAAAGGAAATATAATGTAAAATTTCTTTAAATATATTTAAATATAAAATGTAATGGTTTTACTTTCAGTAACTGTATTAATCATTGAAAAAAAATATATATATATTTTTTCAATGCAAACATATAAACATTCATAAATCAGGAAAATTACATATTTAGTTATTTTTCTAGAAAAAGGTGTCAGTTTTGTATTTTTCTTGCCCCACTGGCTGATATTTTTCAAATAGTCAATTTTGGTGTTTTTTTCCTCTTCAAAAAAAGACTTAATATCTTTTATCATTTTGCATCACAATAAATGTATTTTGATTTCAGAAAGTTCAGAAATTTGTACTTGAAAACAAAAGAACATCACTTTTGCAGTGATTTTATCAAAAATAAAATCCATACGAAGTAAACAGAATCTCTCTCTCTCTCTCTGAGATCTGAGATCTTAAGAACCATTTGAAGCGTTTATGAAACAAAATGTCAAAGGTTCTTTATGGAACCGTTCTTCTATGGCACCTTTATTTGTGTAATGTGTGTGTGTGTGTGTGTGGGTCTCAGGTACGAGGACGGTCAGGTGGGAGACGCTAACATCAACACACAGGAGCCTAAGATCCAGAAGGAGATCATGCGTGTGATCGGCACACAGATCTACTCCAGCTGAAGCCCTTTCTTCCCTCAGCTCTATCCATCTCTACATTCTTTAGTCCTGTCTTTCTCAAGGGAGGCGGGGTTTCTGTGCGAGCAAACCAGATGAAGGAAAACATAGCCCCGCCCACAACCCTTCGACTCCCCACAGAGCCGTCGCTGTCAGTCAAACGCAGACAGGCTCCTGTTTGGACGAGACGGATCTCGGCAGAGCGTGAAGTGGCATTTGTTTTCTCTTTTTCCGGCATCGGTTTGACGGATGTTTTCTCGCACTAAATATCTGTACACGTACAAACAAGAAAGTCATTTAAAATGTTTATTGCGTTTCTTGGCGTCTCTGGATAGTAAATGATGAATCTGTGCGTTTTATTGTGTTCTTCTGTATCTTCTTCATCTGCTCTCTCTGACTGATGACATGTATTAATATCCCAGATGTATTTATCCCTGGGTTTCCTGCTGAAATCAATTTCCCGTCTTTTGTTGCTCGGCTCCGCTTACACGATTTATCGGATGAGAGGACAGGGACACGTCGTTACTCATGTTTATGCTTTTGGGTGACGTCATCTGAGCGCTTTATTTCCATTCTCAGACATTCCCGAGCGCTAGTGGTTGATTTCCACAGAGCTCTGCTGTAGGATGACTAGCAGTCAAACGTTTGGACGCAGACAATAATAGTACAGCGTGCAAACTGTCAAATCACATGAATGCAAGTCGAAACTCTTTTAAAGTGAGCGTGCAATTCAAGATGCAGTCATCGTCTCTGAAATCAATTCTTTGCAAGTCCCTCCTCGACTGAATTGACTATTAAAGTAAAAGTACAAACACATGTAATGCACGTGAAATTATACTGATATTTTGCTTGTTCTGAAGGGTGTGTGATTTTTTTTTTAATGTAATAGTCAATGGTTTTAATACAATATTTGTATTATATACATTTTTGCTTTTGATGCTTTAAAAAAAAATTATTATGCATGCACTGTAATTATTTTGTGATTATTTAAAGCCCTTTTTTCTACATAAAGCTCTACAAATTACCATTGTGCCCTAAAAAAAAAGGTAAGTGGTTGCAATCAATTTATTTGACCTACTTTTTAAATGAATTTAGTTGACTAGTTGTTTATTTAAATAAATTAAGCTATTTGTTTTAGTGCACAATGGCAATTTGTAGTAAATTAAATAATAATAAAAATAGTAATAAATAAAAAACATTCATCAGAAAAAAAAAAAAAAAAAAAAAAAAGAAAATTAAAAAGTTACATTCTCTTTAGAACAAGCCAAAACACAAATTTTCATTAATAAACCAGCATAGATTTAAATGTGTTTATTTAACCTGATTCTGAATCATTCATTTGAAATATTTATCACATTGTTAGTGGATATCCTAAAACTAAAAGAAAAAAAAATTATAGAAAATGCATTTGATTTTTTAGAGACATGGCGCTTGTCGTCCAGTGTGTGACCATCTTTATGATTTGTTTTAGTATAACATAATTTTATAATCATATGGCTAGAGTGTTAACTGACGTGGTTAATTTGGATGGATACATCATTTGTATGATATTGCATAAAAAAAAATATAACAATAATAATTTTGGAAAAAAAGAAAGAGAATTTCCTTTTTTTATAAATACTGTACATAGTTTATTTTTGATTTCTGTCATGTTTTTGTGTCCAGACGTTTGACTGCCGGTGTTTGTGAGATTGTAAATGATTTGTTTGAGGGTGCTGCACCGATTCTCTCACACACCTTCTCTTCTGGATCTGTCCTCTGACGAAGGACGGGAGGAATGCTGTCAGCTCTGGATGAACTGCACTTGTACAGGTGGAACTCAATAAATAAAGAGAGATTTTGCACAATTTTAGATGCTTCATTTCTCATGATCATTGATGCAGATGATGTGTTTTTACATCAGGTGGCGCTTTTACTTAAAATGTGGCATTAGCAATGAATTCTCATAAATCTTTGATAAACAGGCTGTGTTTGCAATATTCTGCATTAGATTAGAATTCAGTATTTAGAGTTTGAGAGCATTATCATCAGTCTGGTGAGCAACTGACATACAGTATCAGCTAATTGGTTAATCGGTCAACAAAAATGCATCAGTTTCATCAGTAGGAATACACATTTTCTTTTTCGATATTTTAAATGTATATTCACTAAATATTGTACAAGTAATTCATATCATTTAGTGAAATATTGTAGTAAAAACACTTGATTTTTTTTGTTTCAGATTTTTAATATTTAACACAATAAATGACATCCTTAGTTAAGTTGTAGTAAGTACTTTTTAGATATTTTTTGAGAGATTTTTCAGTAAGTGTCATGAAAGGGCCGTGAGGCGTGCGAGATCAAATGCAAGTGATAGTTTATTGAGCTCAGGGTCAGGCAGACACAGTCGAGCACCGGCAATCAGTATCAGTAGAGGCATAGACAAAAGAGTAAACGATAATCCAGGCGAGAGTCAAACGTAC
>JAUMHQ010000081.1:18749509-18764871 GCA_032361165.1 Enteromius paludinosus
GTTTGGAAATGGCTGGTCTCGAGATGTTTAAAAACTTGGTAACACTTTTATATTTGTTACTGTATTTGTTAATCTTTGTTACCCTTATAATTTTTCTGGCCCTACCTCTTTTGCACCTGCACTTACTCTTATACAAAATAAACGTTTGTATGATTTTAAAGTAAAATAAAGTTTAGAATCTTTAAAAATCATTTGTTGTCATTTTTTAATGTGCCCCTCTGGTTAAACACTGGCCCCTTCTTGGCCCCCCTAGTAAAAGTTGTCTAGAACCGCCACTGGGTGTGTGTCTTCTCTGTTTGCTCTCGTTCTCTGGGAAGCAGCACATTTACGGTCTGCATAAATGATGGAGGATGTCAGAGGAACAAATTACGATTTTATTTCTTGTGTCAAACACAAAAAAAGATGTTTATATTTTATGAGGCTGAAGCGATGGTTTAACAACCTTTTAGACTCCAGTGGTCAACACAGCGCTCAAATACTGTACATAAAGACATTCACTCCAGTATTACTGCTGTAATTATGACAAAGCCGCTTGTTTCCCAACTTCAAAAAAATTTTAACAAATTTTTTTTTTATGAATAATTCCAGAAATGTCAATATATATCTGTTAAAAAAGGTGTTATTTCAATTAAGAAAATTTTTATGATATTAATAAAAATATTAATAGTGATTGGTATTAATATAACTGTATAGTATTTATTTAAAATTAATTAGATTGTATGTTTTTTAGGGTCTCAGTTAGACTATTTTATTATATTAGTAATGATATTGTATTATTAAAAAGTAATACTATATAGTCTTCATATTATCATTTCGTTTATATTAGATTTCAATATATTAATAATAAAATATTAATATGATCTGATTAATAATAATGTAATATTAATTCTACATTCATGAAATAATTTAATTAATAAATGATTAATATTTAAATATATTTAAACACATTTGCGAGAGAGGGAGAGCTGCTCATGTCATTCGTTTCTTTTTTAATAATTAATTCCTGGTTTTGTGTGCTGTTCTCTGAGAGATTGTGTGCTTCTGAAGCGTTGTGTTTGTGTCTTTGTCTTCGCTTTAATTCGTTTTGGATTAATTCTGTGGTCTTCAGAGACTATCCTAATTCCCTATTATTTCCACTCCGCAAACACAGTCTTATCCATCAGTCCCTTTTATTTCCTTTTCCTGTATTTTTTTATTTTAGCGAAGACATCACACGAGGTTAGTGATCTGAGTGTAAGAGCAGCGTTTGTGTTCCAGACATGAACTTCAGGAAGTGATCAGATGCAGTCCATTCAAGACGATCTGTTTTCCTGCTGCTTCATCCTTCTGCTCTACCTTTTGGAGATTGGTGTGTGTGTGTGTGTGTGTGTGTGTGTGTGTGTGAGGTCAAGAAACATTTCTGATTATTATCAACTGTGATGCATCTGATTCTTCAGGATTCACAGATGAATAGAAATAATTTTTTTGTAACATTAAAAATGTTTTTACCGTCACTTTTGATCAGTTTAATTTGGTAAAAAACAAAATGAAATAACAGTGTAGACTAAACTAAGCTGCAATTAACACATTTAAGCCAATGGGAATAAATGCAGTGTGTCTGTCTCCTGTGGCATTCTGGGATGCTCCCCGCTGCAGACCTGACATTTGTGATGCCTTTGATGACAGTCTTTGAACATGTGTATGTGTGTGTGTGTGTGTGTGTGCACGTTTATGTGACAAATGAGGACATAAATGTGTATAATGACACGGGGGTATGACACAGGTATTATAAGGAGAAGGTGACTTTTCAGGACATTGTCCCCGAACACTTTTAAATCACACAGAATGAGGTGTTTGAGAATCTAAAAGTGTGTGTAGTTTCCTGTAAGGGGTAGGTTTAGGTGTAGGGTAAACACTTTTAGTGCCGCACACTTTACCCACAATCGTCCTCTGCACTGAGAACCATTCACATCCTCCATTGCTCATTAGAAAGTCAAAAATAATAGTAATAATAAAGTGTTTTCATACTCACTTGTTTCTGATCATCAGTCAGTGTGAATCACGTACTGTTTGCCTCTGATTCAGTGGAAGTGAATGTGGTTTCACGCTGACTTTAAGACAGAAGCTGCTCATCTGAAGATTCTCTGCTTCTGTCTGCATGTGATTAAGAAGAAACGCTCCTGAGAGGCAGAGATGTTAATTGAATCCTAATTAGAATAGAGAGGATTGTTAAATAACGGCATTAAATCTGAGTGTTTCTGTAGGAGCGCAGACAGATGGAGTTGATATAAAGATGAACATACGTCCAAATCCTTTCTCATGCAACCTCCTAAAGACTGACTTTATTTGCAATCCTAAAAGAGCAATTCGCTTAAATATTAAAAAAGTTTGTCTTAGTTTAGAGCTGTTTTGTCAACGCTGCTCAGACCAGAACACTTCTTCACGAGGAAGAGTTATAAGAGACTCATATCTGAGTTAAAATCATCTTAATGCTGGATTAGTTTGATCTTGTGTCTTCTCCACATGTTAACTGATGGACTGGAGTGCTGTGGATTATTGGGATGCTTTTATCAGTCTCTCAATCTGACGGCACCCATTCACAGCATTGCTGTACCTTTTTTTATAATATTTTTATCACATATTGTGCAATAAATGCATTTACATCGCAGTTTGGGAAATCTATTCTGTGTGTGTTATTGCTAGATGGATGGTTGGTAAATATTAATGCATCATTACTAAAACTTGCTGTCTTACAGTTTTGTTCATTAAAGAGTTGTTTCACTTCGACTTAATCGTCCGTGTTTGGGAACTGTGTTGTAATCTGTCTTTGTGTTTCTTCAGAGGAAAGGCAGTTTCACAGGTCAGTACGCCTTCATTGTAATGCTTATTAGTTAATCCTTAATAGGGAATTATCCAGTTCAGCAAAACTTTCCGTTTAAAGCTTCACTGACAAGAACTCAATGGGCAGCTGAATTAGTTTAAGTCGATTTACGATGATATTAAAACAAACACGAAGCGAAACGATTAGTTCTAATCCTCTCAAAGCCTCCGACGTTATTTCTATCATCTCTTTTTGACCAAAGCTGTGTTTGATTGTGTGTTTCTCTGCATGTTAAACGTGCCTTGGGTCAGTGTTTCTGAGGATCTGTGACTGTTTTCATGTTTTAGAAGAACTCCTGACACTGACAAAAGCTCCACGTGTCGACATGGGCCTTTTCATCATCTTGTAGGTCATGTAGAGTTTTGTTGCTGTTTATTTCTATTTATTTAGTCACTTGGAGAGCTCATGTTTTCAGTGTTTTCAGTAATACAACATTTTAAATCTAATTTTGTGTAAAAAAAAACAATGCATTATTAAATAAAAATAAAATTCAATATAATAATAATAAATATAATCTATATAAAACTTTAATAAAAATATGTAATATTGTTATTACATATTATTAATGCTATAAGAAAATGTAATAATTATGTAATACAAATAACAAAAAGAATATAATTTTTTTTTTTTTTTTAATAAAATATATTATATATAATATATATATATATATATATATATTATTTTTGTGATGAGCTTGGTAATTTTTCCCCCTGAGATCACATCAGGTCACAACTTCAGAAAATAGGAACTTTTGATACTTGAAATAAAATAAACTTTAACTTAAATAAAATACTTTAAAAACTCATTTTATTGTAGCTAGTTGCCAATACTTTTCATTTTCATTGACAGTATGTTAATGTCATGTACTAAAATAGCTAAACTTAGACCTGAAATTGATGGAAAAAAGAGAAGAAACTAAAAAAAATGATAGAAACACAATCAAATAAAGAAACATCAATGAATCAGAGACATTTAAACATAATCAAGAGCTTAGCTTCATTCTACTGAAATAATACATTTGGATATTACACTGGATATTACAGCATGTTCCTCTAGTATTGAGAACTACACACACACACACACACACACACACACACACATTTAAACAAAATGTGAGTGTGTGTGTAGTTGCTGTTATCTGATGTCGTCAAGCATGATTTCCTCAGCAATTTCTTGATTAACACACACTCATGTAATTGTTATGACACACGTGTAAGATGGGCTGTGATGGATTGTGACTGTCTCTCAGCAGATGAACTCACTGGGTCTGGTCTTCTGCGACAGCTGGAGGTGAACATATGTACATTACAGTAAGAGATTATGAACGATATCAAAGGAAACTCAATGTTTGATGTCATTGTTAGATCCTCAAATCATCTCCGTCACATCACAGCCTGCTGCAAACCTCTACAACACACCAGAAAACACAGTGTTTCAGGATGGCAAACTGAATTATAACAATATACTATTATTGTGATATAACGTTAATGTACCAAGCTACTTTTTGTACCTGCAGATGTGCCATAATAAAGAAGGTGATATATAATCTGAAGGGCATTATCAGTTGGCTGTCTGTTATAAATAAAGACGGTATTTGTATATAGATATGCTTTAAATACAGTAGATATCATCTACATGGTCAAAAATAAAATAATGCACTAAACATGCATTAAACAATATTAAAAGATAATATTTTAAACGTTATAAACCCTCATGAAGGTGAAAACACAAATAAGAAAAAGCAAAAATGTACTTGTCCTTAACAGGTCCTTTTGTTATTTTTTGTACAATATAACATAATAGAATAGAATATAGTTTATATGTTGTTGTTTTTTACTTCTAAAATCTGTCATGTACGTTATTTTACAGTAATATTACATATAAGCATTTAACCATCTTCTCTGTAAATTACATGCTAATTCATACAGTATTTATTTTTTAATATATTTATTTTACTTTCAAACACCATAAACCTAGTATTTTTCAGAAAAAAATACATTAAGTCTGATGTTTCTTTTAAACTGTAAACTGGTAGTTTTCGCTGTATGAACATTATTATGTCGTAAAATATTTATTGCTTTATGGTAATTCATAGTTTTTACTATACAAAATAACAATATTTAGACTATTTCACAGTAAGGCTACATACAAGCTTTTTTATGCAGATATTTCCTGCAAAAATGAACAAAAGCTTTTACTTTTTCTCTTTGTTCCCTCTCAATTCATAATCTAGTTCAGTAAATATCTGCTGTGTTTTAGATTGTAATCCAGGTGTTTGGAGCAAACAGAAGCCGCTCCTCCTCATTATGGCTCTGTCTCGGTCTGCTTCAGAGCAGAGGATTGTGGGATTCATTAGCTGGATGACTCATGGCAGTGTGGGTGACCTCTCGTGTGTTTGTCTTTCATGGATTTCTTCTTTTTTCTGCGTCCTGCTGGAGGCATTAAGGGTCGGCCGGAGTCTAAACAGACCAGCTGCTGCTTTAAACAGATGAAGTCCTGCTTGGCTCTGATGTCAGAGACGGACCGAGCTGCACAAATGAGCTCTGGATGTGCAGGACATCCACTCAGACAGACTGTGTGTGTGTTTGGAGATCAATATAGAACAAGGAATGAGCTAAACCCAACAATACAGTACCACTATCATTAACAAAACTAGTGTTTACTATATGAACTATTTGCACACACACGCGTTCTTAAAGTAATGATGGCCACTGGTTTTATTGGTTCTTGCCATCATATGAATTTGAACAGTTGTCCAATAGGGCTGTCGTCTGTGTAGTAACCTGACTTCTGCACAACACAACTGATAAAGCAAGAAATTCCACTAATTAACCCTGATAAGGCACACCTGTGAAGTGAAAACCATTTCAGGTGACTACCTCTCGAAGCTCATCTGGCCTGTACTGTAGATCAGTTTGCATTTTAAGTAGTTCTAATGACATTATCACTCTCATCTACTGATGTAGATAAAGCAGATACTGATATCAGCATCTGAACAAATGCATCTGATTTCCTTCACTTACTAAATTACATAAAATCAGATTTAAATCAGATGCAATCATCAAATGTTTAGTGCAAAACCTTCTAGTGAGTGGGTTTAGTGTGTGTATGAACATCTATACAGGTGTGTGTCTTTACATGTGTTTAGGATGTGATGATCACATCTGCTGCTCCCAGCTGACGAGCAAAATAAAGCACACCGGGGCCAAATTAACCATGCCTTTATGCAAATGAAAGCCTCTCCATTATGTTTGCACTCCAGCTCAGCTCATAAAACATGGGAGGATCCGTTTAGAAACGACATGCTGAGGAAAAGCTCCAGCAGCCGCTGAATGGAGATTTGTGCTCCCTGAGGTGCTCCAGCGCTGAAAGAGGAGGAAAACTGAACGCTATAATCGTTAAGAAGCCTTGAAATCAAGAAAGTCATCTGTTGAACAGCAAGCAGACAAGTGTCAGAATCTGTGAGTCTGGAGAAGCAGTCATAAGAGCTCAGGTGTATTTGCAGCAATAGCCAAAAATACATTGTATGGCTTAAAATTATATTATATGCCCAAAATCATTAGGATATTAAGTAAAGATATTTTGTAAATTACCTACAGTAAATATATCAAAACTTCATACATGATTAGTAATATGCATTGCTATGGGCTTCATTTGAACAGCTTTAAAGGTGATTTCTCAATATTAAATTTTTTTGCACTCTTAGATTATAGATGTTCTAATAGTTATATCTCAGACAAATTTTGTCCTCTCCTAACAAACCTGACATCAATGGACAGCGTATTTATTCATAGATAAATTAAATTAAAAAGCTGACCCTTATGACTGGCTTTGTGCTCCCTGGGTCACTTATAAACACAGGAGCCTTTCTCAAATACAAATCAAATCTATTTCCACACTTTGTTCAGTAGTTGGTTCACTAGTAAGTGCTCATGGTGCTGTTTATGTTCAGCAGTTGTTGCTAATGCTGTGTGTGATTGAGTTCAGCACCACGGACAGCAGCCACATGTTTAATGGGCCATCTACAATCTGAACGATGCCAGCTACTTCATCTTTAAAAGACAAACAATAAAAATAATCGTTATTCAATTTAATAACAGAAAGAAGTTTCCTTTACCATTTTTCTTAGCCCTAGATGATTTCTGTATATTTTAGGATCATTTAGATACTATTTTATATTTTTATTACATTTTTAAAAGTTTTTACATTTTATGCATCAGGTTTTATTTTTTAATTGCAGTTAAAGTTTTAGTTAGTTGTGTTTTTTTTGTTGTTGTCATTTTTAGTATTTCTGTATGTAGTTTTATTTATTTGTTCAATTCTAGTTTGTCAAGTTAAACATAATTAGAATTAGAAATGTTGTCTAGCTGAATAAGTGTTTTGTATTTTATTTCATTTAACGTTTTGTTTTTTTAAATTCAAGTAACAAATATATTTAATTGCATTTGTGTTGTTTTTATCCTGCTGTATTTTAGAAATGCAGTATGGATATTTTTATCAAAATATATTCCTGGTTCAAACAGAATTATTAAATTATAGCTATTTTAGAGGTTACTCACATACCAGCCAGTTATAATGTTAAATGCACCTTTCAACGCCGTACAAACGTTTGTCTCGTTGCTCCGCCCCCACGGGCACCTTCACTCACGCCGCCCTGTGATTGGCCGGTCCGGACTTGTAATGCAAATGAGCCGCGGGTCTCTTCAAAAGGCGCGGTCTGACGTCACGAGTCAGAGTGGCAGCTGACACGCGGGGAGCGAGACAGATGGAGAAAGTGAAAGAATCCTGAGAAGAGCAAACGCAAGGAGAAGCAAACCACGAGAGGAGCGTCTAGCAGAGATAGAGGGAGAGGAGGAGAAAGAAAGAAAGAAAGAAAGAGAGAGGAGGAGGAGTGGATGGTAGAGAGCCGGAGACTCAGCGCGCCGGAGGGAGAAAGATGGCCTCGGTAACGGCGGAGAATGGCTTCAGCACCGCGAACAGCTCCGGTAGAATGAACGGACTCAACAGCGCGATTCCCATGAAAGATCACGACGCCATCAAGCTCTTCATCGGTCAGATCCCACGAAACCTGGAGGAGAAAGACCTCAAGCCTCTGTTCGAGGAGTTCGGAAAGATCTACGAGCTCACGGTGCTCAAGGACCGGTTCACCGGGATGCATAAAGGTCGGAACTGTGC
Organism: Enteromius paludinosus; assembly: GCA_032361165.1. Lineage (NCBI taxonomy): Eukaryota > Metazoa > Chordata > Actinopteri > Cypriniformes > Cyprinidae > Enteromius > Enteromius paludinosus. Next base: position 18,757,545 of record JAUMHQ010000081.1, read on the forward strand.
TTTCTTTACCTATAAGTGATCCTCTCTGTGTGTGTGTGTGTGTGTGATAAGCACGTGAAAATCTGCCCTCTTCACAATAATCATGTGAAGAACAGTAAAAGTGGCATGATGCATGCTCAGAGCCCCGCTGCTGCACATGCACTGTTAAAAATAAAGAGAACTTTTTAAATCTGCAGAAAAACAAACAAACAAACAAACAGTTAACCTAAAACAGCGTTTATTAAAAGTATTAGTCAACATCACTATAACCTATGCAGCTTACATCTGATTATAGCCTGCCAACAAAACTGTTTTAATGGGTTAAATTATATAGGAATTAGTGCTGTCAAATGATTAATAACGATTAATTGCATTCAAAATAAATAAAAAAAAGTCTGCATAATTAATATACACAGTACACAAACATATATTATGTAAACAAAAACTTCCATGTCACGATTAATAATTTGGCAGCACTGATGTCTACATAATTTAACCCATTTTATTGATATAAATAGATGTATAAATACTGGATTAGTTATGTTAAAAAATGCTTTTGACTTGAATACGTTTTTGAGGCATATTTTTCATAAATATATCCATGCCTGTGTGTGTGTGTTTATACATACATAATAAATATACACAGTACACAGACATATGTATTAGGGATGTCAACGATTTATCAATGGATTGTTGATAAGAGATGCAATCGAGTAAAGCTATCATGCTCGATTAATCAGTTTCATTTCGTAGTAATAAGTCAAGTTTTATCATCATGTTTTGACAGGGCATATTAATTTGTGGCTACTGACCATGTTTCATGAACTTTCCCCGAGTTAAATTAAGTAGACGTTAGTGCTGTCAAATGATGAATAACGATTAATTGCATTCGAAATGAAAGTTTTTGTTTACATAATCAATCTGTAAATGCGTGTTGTATGTATAAATACACACACATGCATGAAATATAAATATATAATGATATAAATGATATAAATTATATAAATATATGCGTGTAAATATTTTCAAAATATAAACAGCATGTGCGTGAATTTATTTAGACATAATAAATATACAGATATATGCATATCATGTAAATAAAAACTTGTTTTGAATGCTGTAATCATGAGTAATGGTTTGACAGCGCTAATAGAAATCGATCTGTACAGTAAGAATTGCAGGTTACCATTTTTTGCGATGAACAAATTGTTAGAGGATCATTGAAGACGCCTTATTTTAAGTGTGGACTGGACTTAAACTCAAAAAATAGGATTTAACATCACTAAACCGACTTTTGCACATCAGTTTACCGACAGAAGTAAGAAGTGTGTGTTTGTGGATGAGAGCAGCATCGGTGCAAACACGAGCCCAGATCAAATAGCATTCAGCCATTTTCAGGAAGCACGTCTCCTGATGTTCTGCTGGAGCTTCTTTTGGGCTTTTGCATGGGGGAAATTCTTTTTTATCACCTCTTCTGCTCATTCACATCACAGGCTTGGATACAGCATTCTGATTTTTGCTTTTTTTCTCACATCCCAAAAAACCGGAAACTATTTAGTTTAAGCGTCACATGCACTGAATCTTTCCTCTGCCCTAAATAAAACAGAATTGAACTCCTCCTGATTCAAACAGAGACGAGCGATGTTGTGCAGAACTGCAAATAAAGAAATAAGCTCGCACTGGACAGAAGCTGGACTGAATTGTTAATAGCATGCACTATTTGATTTCATTTTGCATGCATTCGGCTAATAAACAACGCCTGTCTGTATTTATTAACTAATGCATCTCACATCTTCATGCTTTTTGAATTGTGAACAGTATCACACATCATTTTTTACTGTGTAATGTGGCTTCGTTCTGTGTGCACGCTCATATACAGACATTATATAATCTACAAGTGCAAAGGCCAGAATATTTCCATCAGGCTCTTATATAGTCTCTCGTGCTGTAATCACAGTTGTGCAGGTTTCGTGCCGATGGTTCCCAAGGGGACCAGCATTAAAGCTGTTCATTTACATTAATAGAGAAGGAGAAGGATGGTGACACACATACTCCTCAAACCCTCTGAGAGTTCTACACTGAGTTCTAGTTAAAAACAAAAGCACATCAGCAGCAGTTCATCACTTCATGACGTGCACGGAGGAACTCTTTGTTTCTTTGTCTTAGCACATTTAAAATGCATCATCGGTGTGTTTCTGGCCCGGGTGGGTGTTGTTGATGTGGTTTGACCCCTCACACCTCTCTCTCTCTCAGCGTCGGTCTTCTTTCATCATTCGCTTCTGTACAACACAGAGTCAGTGTGCAGTGACCTCAGAAGACTTCACTTAACCCTGGAAAGCATGAATTATGAAGTAATAGTCTGAAAAGAACTTTCTTTGAAAAGGAAAATTTTTTGTGTTTGATTCGTCAGGTTTTATGACTCGTACAGGCTGGTATAGTGGGAATATGTAGGAGAAAAACATTGGGTTTTAGACACGGGAGCACAAACCAGTCATAAGGGTCCATCATTACATCATCTGAAAGATGAATAAATAAGCTTGGATGGTAGGATAGGACAATATTTGGCTTTGATACAACTATTAAAAAAAATCTATATACAATATATAAAAACTTCCATAAAAGTTGTCCTAAAACCTAAAAACAAAATGCTTTCTTCATTAGTGCTGTCAAACAAAACTATTAATTGCGATTAATCACATCCAACATAGACGCTTTTGTTTACATCATATATATTTATATATATATTTATGTATAGAAAATACAAACAAATGCATGTATATTTAAGAAAAATATGTTATTTTTATATATTAAATATATTTATATGTTAAAGAAAATATAAGAATATAAAGTTATATACAAGTAAATATTTTTGATGAATCATTTTGCAGCACTAATACATATATATAAATTGAGAAAGTCACTTTTTAAAGTTGTCCAAATTAAGTCCTTAGCAATGCATATTACTATTGTTTGATATATATTACAGCTGGAAATGTACAAAATGTCTTTATTTAATATCTTGGCACAGTAGTAAAACTGATCATTTTGACTCATACAGTGTAGTGCTGGCTACTTCTACAAATACATCTGTTTGTAGTGTAAAGACATGCAGTCGATTGTGATCATGAGGATCGTTTACAGGCTGTTTGAAATATAAATGATTAATAAGGTAAAGTCACACTTAAAGATGTCTGAATGTCACTGCATGATTCAAATCAACGTACAGATTGTGTTTTATTAAGTGTTGGTATAGAAATAAGGATGGTGTGTGTTGAGTTGTGCTGCTCTAACATGACATTATATCACAGCTTCTGCATCAGCTCTTTCTCATCCTCAGTCTGTTTGCATTCAGTTTGTGTTTAAGTTTTACTGATGCTCAGGTGCTGCTAGATATACATATAAACATATCTACATATACATGTTTTAATGGTTATTTTTTTTTAGATATTGTACAATTTAAGAAAGGATTTTTAGAAAAACTACTGCTAAACACAGACTGAAACGCATTGATCTTCACTGTAACCGCCAAAATAAAAGTTTAACTTGAAGAAATGATGACTAAAATATATCAGCAATGTATACTAAAATATTATGCAACCAGGGTATTTCTATCCATCTTTTAGTTAATGTTCTGTTTTGCAGCATCTTACTTGATAAAAATAAAACTGCAATGTTTAAAGCTGTATTAATTCATGTCATTATTTTTGATGATACATTTGTATCATATAATAAAACACAAAATCCATAAAAAATGAAACGAAAAACACAGAATTTAGAGGAAAAATAAAACAGATTTTATTGGCCTTTAATTAAAAGTTGTCTTTCTCTGTGGAGAGAAGTGATCTTTACATTCATTCTCAAGGTCTCACAAACATGTGGGAAGCATTTCATGGTAAAGTAATATCATGATGAATACTGATATTGTACGGTAATGAAAAACAAAAACAGAAATATATCAGAATATGCTAGGTGGGCCATGTATGGCTTTATAATGACATTTAAAAAATATAAACTAATAAAGATAAAAACTGCACTATACATTTTCAAATGTACATTTAAAAAAATAAATATTCTATTATATTATTATATTCTTTTATTAGCTGATGCAATTTACATGACCCATCTCACGTATGTGTGTGTGTGTGTGTTTAAAAAATGTATACCCCCTTTATTTTAACACTTGTACATCTATAGAATATAAAGTGTATTATTAAATATAAAATTACACACATTTGTAAATACCACCTACATTACATTGCTAGTAAATATATTGTCCCATATTTTTCGAGAACGGCAGCGATTCCTCATACATTATTCTATTATAATATAGTAACACAATATTTTACTTACTCTGTACATTTTAAATAAAAAATGTTTGTGCAATAAATAAACATATTGTAGAAACGTAAATAAAGTAGTTTGTAGCTGAAGATGTTTATGAGTGTAAAGTAAGTGGTGTAGAGTATCTCCGCTGGAGCGCCGATGGGTGTGGTGTGTGTTCTTGGTCCCTAATGAGGGCACTTGATGGCGTGTGCTGTAAGGGGACGAGAGATTGTGCGGCTGCTGCAGAAACAGCTCTCAGAGGGTCACCGGCGTCACACACGGCCCACAAAACACCTTTGATTTTGATGTTTAAGCATGTGTTCACATTAATTTGCAGCGCCACTTCGGAGGTGAAGGTGTCTGAAAATGCATACGTGGAGATTTTTTTTCTGCTATTAATATGATTTTGAATATTGCTGTTGTTTGCATATCCGTCAGACGTGTCTCTCTGTATGATTTTTAATTATTTATGCCTCTGAAAGTGTGAAGCAGTGTACACATTCACTTTAGACATGATCCAGCGTTACACTTTATGATGTTAAAAACTCATCTGTGTGATATGAGCAGTCATCAGCAGCACAGGTATATTTCTACCAATAGACAGCAATACACTGTGTGGATCAAAATGATGCCAAAAATCATTAGAATATTAAGTAAAGATATTTTGTAAATGTAAAATGTAATTGTTGATTAGTAATATAGATTGCAAAGAACTTCATTTGAACAACTTTAAAGATGATTTTCTCAGTATTGAGATTTCTTTTCACCCTCGTTGATTAGTCAGTGGAAAACTAGTAAAAATCTAAACATGCTTTGAAAGAAACTGTCTTTGTATGCTTCTGATGGTGTTTGAATGTGTCTGCAAACTGACGTGCTGAAGTGTGTGTGTGTGTTTCAGGATGTGCCTTTCTAACGTACTGTGCCAGAGAGTCAGCGCTGAAGGCCCAGAGCGCTCTCCACGAACAAAAGACTCTACCCGGGGTGAGACACACACTCTTATTTCTCTCTCCTGAACTCATAATAAGCTCAGCTCGGGCCGTCCGACTCTTCCTGCTTCTGTCTGATTCCTTCATGTTCATTACTGAGGTTTCTGAGGGCAGCGTCTGACAGTTGAGCAAGACGAGGGCAATGATATTAAAGGATTGTGTCTCATTTTCTTTGGCTGTGTTCATAAGCCTGATTTGCTTTGTGGATTTGAGCAGCAGATGTCACATGATTTCAGTGTGAAGACACGATTAAACATCCAAACAAATGTGCAAGCGTGTCAAATATTTGCTGGGATAATGCATTTATTTGAAATATGTGTTGATGTACATTGCTTTGGACAGTTAAATATGACAATATTATATAATTATATGAAATGGTACCAGTGCTGTTTTATTATCATAGAAATATTTAGAGTTTTTATTTTATATGTTCTATTTGCTTTAATTTTCTCTATTCTTTTTCTATTCTATCTTTAACTATTAGTTAATTACACAATTAACTAAAACAAAAAAGGTCTCTATAGCTTACTCTGTTACTTTTCTATTATATCTGTTTTCCTTTTTTTAATATGGAACTTAAACATTCTTGTTCTAGCATCTAGCACTTGCATATCATTGCTCTTTTATAGATTCTGATTGCTCTTATTGTCTTCATGGATAAAAGTGTCTGCTAAATGACTAAATGACTATGTAAATGTAATGCTCTAATACAGTAGATGGACATAATGCAATTCAAATCCATGCATCTTAAATGTTTCCGAGTGGATAATAAGCTTGAATGATGCTTGGTGATGTTGATAATGTTTTGAAGCATGAGGCTGCTCAGAGCTGCAGGGAATAAAGTCTGAGTAAAGAGGAAAGGCACACATCCGTCAGCCAATTATCATGATCAGAGAAAAACATGGGGATATTCTGTCATCGTTCAGACATGCTGATCCAAACCTGGGTGACTTTCTTTCTTCTGTGGAAATGCTCCTGCTACTCTTTTGATGCAATGAAGATAAGACAGGGAGAAATGAATGAAAAAATGTAAGCAGCTATAACACTTTCATCAAATAAAGCGCCGTATGCATTTGTTTTCACACCGATGTTCTCAACATGAGTTCAGTCTCTTCTCTCTTATTTTTTGTATTTATATAGTTTTGATTCTTATGGTTTTAGTTATTTCAGTACAGCTAAATTAAAGTAGAGCTTAAATGAAGCTTAGATGATAATAAAAAGTTTAATAAACTGTAATCGTAATATCTTCAGAGTTGTCTGTTACTGCAACATTTATACTTGAGAAAGAATTTAAATATGTCTGTCTTTTATTTCATAGAGATAAGAATTATCTTTAGTTTTGGTCATTTTATGAGAATACTAACACAATGTATTTTATTTCTGTTAACGGTTTTTATATGTGGACGTTTTTTAACTTCGGTTTCAGCTTATTAAATCCATGCTTTATCTCATTCTAATGAAGAAAATTTGATGAGAGCTCCAAAAAGGATAGAAACTCTGTAGAGGTCTTTTTATTGATTTTGATAGAAAGGAAACTCAACATTCAGGTTTGGTTCAACATGAGGGGGATTCACCATATTCAAATAAAACAATACACAATAAAAAGTGCATATCATGAATAAATTAAGGAAAGGAACAACATCACATGAACTCAGAACTGAGAGCTGCTTATTACTGATTGAACTGGTTTAATACTTTTCAGAGTTATTGAACTAAACTGAATCAACAATAATGATGCTGTTGTCTTTTTAGAGCTGCTTGTTGAGTTAGTCTCGCAGTGTGGACTTTATTATTTTTCTGTTTATTACTGAGAAGCTGATAAATAAGAGGCTGCAGCATGAGTCGCTATAATACAGATAACTTGGCTTGAAAGAGATGTATTTTCATCAACAGAAATGAAAAGGAAAGGAAAGTGAGTGAAGTCACAGGACTGCTTCTGATTGGTCGAGCAGATACTGTTATTCAGGCACGTGCAGAGGGGGGGGCGGAGGGTGCTTGAGCACCCGCCCCTTTCCTCCTAGGTGCCTCAAGTGCCCTTT
>JAUMHQ010000081.1:18764971-18782630 GCA_032361165.1 Enteromius paludinosus
TTTAGTAAAAAGCCAAAGGCAATTGGTCTCTCTGGCGAGTTCCCATATGTAACGTCTCCGTTCCCTCCTTCAGGGAAAGTGGGTTACAATAGTAACCTAGACGTTCAGACCAAAGACATTTAAATTAGTTCAAAGTATGGGTTATCGGTACACATGACCTGAAGTAATCTGCATCGGCCCTACAAATATCTTAAAATTGAGCAAAAATATTATGTTTTAAACAGTGTGAAACTACCAAATGACATAGAACGGCAGCAAAAAACACCTATAGTTGCTCCAAGATTGTTTAATTTACTTCACTATATTTTTGCACTGTTAGCTTTTTACTGTAAATGTCACTTTTCACATTTTAGTGACTAATAGGTACATTTGTCTTGATTCTGATTCTAATTGAACCATTGTTTTTAAATGTAAACACTTAATATCTAATCTCAATCCTCCTTCAATGCTTACATTTTCTCCATTTAATAGAAGCATTTTTTCCCCACAAGCATTTATTTCTATGGGATGATTTTTTTATTTTATTTTATCTTTTTTTTTTTCTGTTTAATGTTTCTGAAAATGTTACAGCGATAATGTAATTTCTTTTAAAATGTTTTCACTAGTAGTCTTAGACATTAAGTCAATTATCATTAATCTAATTAATATGAGCTATTATCAATAGTTAAAAAAGACAAAATGGCCCACAGTGGATCAAGCTTCATTGCCCTGAATGCTCTGTTTGTCAAAGAAAAGGAAGTGTACATAAGTGTACAGAAATACATCTAATCAGTTGAGAAAAACATATTATTCAACAAACAGGCATAATTACGTTAATAAAAAACAACTTGGACTAATAAAATCCTTTACCAAATTCACCTCCAATCAAAAAGGAGCCAGTACTTAAATTCTGAACTGTGCTGAAATTGAAGAAACAGACAACATTCAAATATATTTAACTCGATGTACTCATTACAAGAGTCTTTACAAACTGGCAGCTGGATTTGACTGACAGGTTTGTCTGTGTTTGCCAGGATGGCTCACATGAACACACTGCTGCGTTGGCTTGCTGAACTGTGTTAACGCTTGTGTGATCCTTATAGAGAGCGCAAGTGTTACATGACGATTCCCCCTGGTCACAGAGTCTGTAATTACCCCACAGGAGCACAATTACACCGGAGGAGAGCAAAAATAAGAGGGTATAAAAAGAAAGGCAGAGCAGTGGGCTGTGAACAACTGAAGCGTCCTCAAACTCTAATCTGGGTTGCTGAAATTTTCTCGTTCTCACCAACTAAACAAATGGAATTGAGATGCATGTTTATTCCTGGGAGAAGGCAAGGTTATGCTGCATTACTCAGCCAAGCATGGAGTCATTCATGAGTCATGGGAAGGTTAGCCTGTTCAGCGCTTGACTAAGAGCAGGGCTCAATCTACACACGCTCCTCTGACTAACAAACAGCATTAATATCCTACGGCCACGAATAAACACATGGACAAGATTAAGAACGGCTAATAAACAGGCTTCCCTGGATGTCTACTCCCATTAAAACACTAGGCCCAATCCCAATTCTATTTTCTACCCCTTTGCCTACCCCCCGCCCCTTCTCCTTGCCCCTTGAAATTAAGTGGAAAGGTTAAAAATTTCCCCCTAAGAAATGGGACACCACTACTACACTGTTATACATCATCATCCATTGTCACTAGCTCCTTACATTACGTCAGAGGACATGTGCCGATTTAAGCACCGTTCATTTGCATGCAGTGTTGTGCAAGTTACTTCCAAACTGTAAGATATTATATATTACTTGTTACTGCTATTTAAAAGTAATTCCTTATATTACAATATTACTGATTCAAAATTGTAACGCGTTACATTCTCCTGTATTACTTTTCAGTTACTTTCACCAAAATAACTCCAGAGAACGTATTTGTATTTATGTCTTTTTTTGCTGAGTTTCAGTTAATTTTTTCTGGGGCGGAGCTAATAGCCTCAGAACTGGAACACAGAGGACGAAATCATGCCATGTTTCCACTGTTGGGCCAGTAGCCTAGCGACACTCTTGTAAAACCTGCCCTAAATAGCATTGTAGCGATTTTTTTGCAAACGTTTCTTTACAGAACATCACCGTAAACACAAACACAAGACTGATGGTAGTATATAAACATAATGAAAAATTGTCATAAATTATTAATGGCAAAAATGACTTACATTTATGGGTCTGCTTGCTCAGGTGAGCAGCCATGTTGGAAATTTCTCTTTGCCTTTCGTTTGGAGTGAGGTCCCGAAAAATCTTCGTTTTGAGGGCTATCTAGCCCTTCCCCTTCTCCCTACCCCTCCGATCAAAGGGGAATTGAGACACCCCTACACTTGAACGCGCCAAACGGAGGGGTAGGGAAAATGTAGGGGTAAAGGGTAGAATTGGGATTGAGCTTAATTGATGACTGAATTCATACACTTGAGGAAAATGAGGAAAGTTTGTGTATGTACTGAAGTGTTCTGGAGGCTATCAGAGCCGAGCTAGGATTTAAGATACTGTAAGAGCTTAAGAGTATGTTTTGAAAAAGACAAGCCATGGGTGTGTATAGGAGGTCAACCAGTAGGTGTGGAAAGCGAAACGGCATTCTGTACAATATTCTGGGGCAATAATTAAAAATCGGTGATTTATTGGTAAGGTGAAAAAATATTTATAGTGAAAAATAAATAAAAACTGTACAAAAAGAAAACAAAGGCGCAAGGTGCTCGATCCAAAAATGTGTGTGAAGATAATGGAAACCAACGTCATATGGTCAGAAACTATTTTTTCCCCTATTACTACCGTAACTACTGTAGGAAGGTTACTCTAGAATTGTAATAGGTTATAGATTATAAGTTACCCTACTTTAAAAATGTAACTGAATGTATTTGACTATTACTATTTTTGTAGATTAATGTAGATTACTTTTCTGCATTTCTATTCTACTAATGTTTTCAACTGTTAATCATTATAAAAAATGGGGTTAACCTTAGTGGTACCCAAAACTGATTAACTTTCACAAACAGTGGGTTGAAACACACAACACATCTGGCATAAAGCGAAACCAAGTGACCAACATAACAAACAGATAGCACATAAAAATAAACGAATAAAATGTCTCCCTTTATAAACCTGCAGCTGAAATCCCAGACTTGACATGACATGAAAAATAAAACTACATTTATGTGTCATAAATGTATGGAGCCAAATACATTTTTGCTCCCACAGAAGATCAAAAAAAGACAAGCTGTGCGAGAACAGTTTGATCCAGAGCCATGGTGACCAGAACATAAGAGAAGAACTGACAAGACAAAAATAGACATATTGAGGACCACAGACACGATTATGAAGGGTGCAATGTACTCATGAGTACAACAACATTAGTAAGAACATGAGGACTAGAAAAAGGCATCTATTTTATTTATTATGTGCTCTTTTTTGTCCTCCTGACCATGTAAAAATTAAGGTGCAGCTCTGCAGTGGTAAGTTATTCTGTTGATGGGTTTTGAAGCTTGGCTGTGTAAAGCTGCTTTGATATTTTTCTATTTTTCCCAATTTCTGGAATGTAAAAAAATACAATGACTGATATGGTCGTGTGAGACTCTCTGTATGTTATTTGCATTAATGCAATATCAGGTGGCCTATTGTTTTATAAAAGCATTTAATCTAATTTCTCTAAAAATCCCCAAGCCAATTATTATAAATCTGCCTTGCATATGGTCCTCAAAACGGTTGAGTACTGACACTAACAGGACTTGTTAACCTTGAAAGTCAAATAAGGACAAAAACATCGAGAGAAGGTGCAGAAAAGCGAAATGAAGTGAGAGAAAACCACACTCCAGAAATTACAGTCCATGGCGTGAAATCGTTCAGGCTGCGACAGCGAGAGCAAACAGAGGTGAAGAAAACAACAAGGAGATCTGACGGAAAACAGCAGGGTATAGCTGGAGTGCTCAAAGCTTGCTCACCTTGCTGGTTGAGCTGCAGTGTGCTCTTGCTCCACTGTGACAGACCCACGATGGCCACCATCTTGGCTCCCAGGCTGGAGCGGCGCTTCTTGTTTCCGGTCAGGCCCGTGGCGTCGGGCCCCGTGCTGCTGGGGCTCTTCTCCAGGCTATACATGGCTCCACTGATGCTGGAACTGCGAACCACGTTCCGGGCCGCCACCGCGCTCATCCCGCCGGGGCTGGGTACGTCCACAGAGCTGCTGAGCATCATGGTCCCACACTAGCCTCTAGGCGCAGGGCTGGACTGAGGCTGGGAGGAAGACAGAGGGTGAAATGTTAGATGCAACAATTTAATTATGAAACAATCCTTTCTATACAATGTTTTTATAATCTTGTTTGATTTCAAATCTCAAGAGTCTTTATGTTACTGAAAGAAGTCCCTTGTGCTCACCAATGATGCATTTCTTTGATCAAAAATACAGCTAAACAGTAATATTATTGCAGTTTAAGATAACTTCTTTAGATTTGAATACTGTGTTTTAAAATGTAATTTGATGCAAAGCTGAATTTAAAATGTAAAATTATTTAAATGTGCATTTCCACAGTAATGCAATGTCGGATTTCAAAGCAGTTTTCCCAGGGTGAATTTTGAGTGTTTACGTTTTCGAATGAAATTAGGATCATTTAGGATGATTAGCGCCGCTAATGTGATGCAGACAGCTAAGAGGTTAATTTCCAGATAGTTTTGAATGGTAGTCTAATGAAATGTTTAAATGAACACTAAGAAGTGCCATTTTAAAAATCGCAAATCATGATTTAAATACTACACATATTTCTCTCATGTGGCTTGGCTCAGCATAAGAGGACATGAAATGCTCTTGCTCTTGTGTGCAAAATAAAGCTAGCCTGATAAATGATTCAGAAGAAGCATCTAAAAGCACTAGTAACCGGAAATCAGTCTTCTTCCAGGCGAAAAAAAAAGACCACACAATGCGTTGCAGGTGTGCAAGCTGTAAATTAAAAAAGGGTAGCCTAATCTGTGTTCTATCATCTCTGTGAACAGCATCTGCTTGTTTGTTTTCTGCACTCCCGTTCTCTTTCCCCCTGCTCTCCGCTCGCCGCTTTGATCTGCTCTACCTCATATCAGCTCAAGTGTTTCTGGGTCCGTGGCAGTTCTCCCTCTTGGAAATGAATCGGCCTGCCTCCCTGAGTGATAATAATCATAATTTAGAGCTGGATCTGGACTAACGCGCCTTTGAAATGAAAATGAAATGAAAAGAAAGCAGGGTAAGTCTTTATCATAGCAATCAGGTTGATTTAGGCGCATGTATATGGGGTCTAAATGGCTGGGAGAGATGAGCGGAGAACAATGGGCTGAAATGTGACAGCATCGACGATCAAAGCGACCCGTGGCCTTCAGCTGCTTTGTCTGCCGTCGTCCCTCGAGCTCTAAACTGTGGGCGCTGATAAGTACGGGCAGATTAAGAGGGCACCTTTTATCAAAACGTCTCAAGGCGCAGACTGTATTACAGCAAGGCATCACCCGTGTCGACCCGTGCCGCAAAGACAAAGCCTGACACTTTTGGGGTCAACTAAAAGCGGGTGAAGTGGGTCCCGTTTATTTACAGTGTCCTGACAGGACTTAATAGAGCGAGAACTTGTGGGTCACTGTACTCTCTCAATCACAAATACCACTTTACAGAGACATGCTGGCTGCTGGTGCCAGGCCCAGTGCCCAATTTGGCCCCATTCCACGTGTTACCAATAAGGAAAAGCAGAAAAACAACCTCAGCTATGAGCTTTTAAACCTGCTGCTGGTCTTAAAACAGGAACTATATCATCAGAGACTGAGAGTCAGGACAATATCCTTGGTGTGAAGCACTGTCACAAATCAAAACTAGATCACAAAAAACTAGGTTGACTCCATTAGAATCTTTCCAAGGCTCATTCGAAATACGTGCCTCTGAATACATTTCTGCAGTACCATTATTGCGTCAGTACCTTGCTGCATTTTTGTGGCAGTTTCAAAGTTCAAGTTCAATACGTGACCCTGTCACATATTTGATTCATTGTTGTATTAAGTTGCTTTAGGTACATATTGGTACAACAAAAAATGACCCCCTAAAGTTTGTTTGTGCAAGCACCTTATGACAACCTGTATTTACGTTTTAAAGTTAAGTTAAAAATAATGACAGTTGCGTCTGTCGTCATGAAATGATGTATGACTGTCATCACCAATCAAAATGTGTTTATTTACTGCAATGTGTGGGTTTTTACAGCAATATCACAGTAATTTGTATACAGTATGTTTTATTAAGTGTAATTCATTCAAATGTCCACACCTACCTTACAGAAATGGGAAATCCCAAATGTGCATATACATTTTATTAGTGCGTGCCTTCTCTGGGATCGTACCCATGATTGCATGATCACATGTTGACATATATATGTTGTACACTGCAATGCTCTACCAACTGAGCTACCCTCTGATGGGTCGAATTTTAAGTTTGGACAAATCTGGAAGACAGGTTGACATATTGGGTGGTTCAGAATCCAAATATACAAGGAGTGTCACTAAAAGTTAATGCTCTATCGTGTTGGAAACCCAACCATGAACCTACCCGATAGTGTTAACAAATGCAAAAGTGATATAAAAACACATTTGTTGATGCAGCCATGCTATTTTAACTTCCTTATGCGACGCTGTTTTGTTGAACTGATAAGATAAGGCTTTTTTAATCGAAACTGTGAACCTGCAAATCATACTTTGTGTTAAAAGGAATAAAGGTTGCGGGAGTTTAACTTCATTTTTGGAGTTTTGCAGAAATGTAGGTAGAGAAATGTATTTGCAATGAGCCTAGGAGTGCATGATGACCACAAAAAACGATTTCAATTTTTGTTGCGCTGCAAAGGTAAAAAGCAAATCTGTTCTGTTCATCTGACATATAATAACATGCATTAGTATAATTGATGGGTGTTATAATTGCTATGTATTTAACGTTTTACAGCAATAAAGTTGCTGAGACTTTAACCCTCAGGTCACAGACAAGGCTTAGTCCCAGACTAAATTGCATGTTTGAGCCGTCTCAGTTGAAAATATCTTGCTCTGACATATCTTAAAACATGTCAGTGTCATTGTTCTGTGCTAAGATGCACACCTGTAATATTTTCTTATAAGGCATTTTTATAAAAGTTGCCTAAATATCTTAATTTAACTAATGCCTAGTCCTGGCTTAAGCAAAGCCCCGTTTGTGAAACCGGGCCATAATCTTTTAAATGCTTGAGTTTCTCTAGAGTCTTTTATTTTGACAGGCTCTACTTTCATCCTCTTCCTGATTGTTTCCTGTGTGTTAGTTAGTAATAAACCAAAGACCTCATTGGTTTGGCTAGTTAGTTGTGTGAATTAGTACCTTCTTATGAATCTACAGGCCAAAACATATTCCATTCGAATAGATCCGTGTTATCATGAATCCTAATGAATGGATAGAGACTCCAAATATTATAACAGTCGTTTCAGTGAGTATTCATTGCTTCTTCTTGTTCTCTTTCATGCTTTTGTGCTTCCTTCTTGCAATTTTACACTGTTTTTTCGTTAAATGTTACGCTTGGTGTTTGCAGTCTGATTTAATAAACATTCAGTGGTTTTGCTACTATTTCTTTTTATTGCACTGGATATGAGAAGCCTGGATGAAAAGCGTTGTGGATTCAGTAACCGTAAAGTGTTGTATGTTCTGCCTCTTTTGGCAGATGGTCACTTATGTCTTTAATGTTTGTCTTGAGACTCTAGAAGAAAATGTGCTGTTTGATATCTTGTCTAATGTCATCTTCTAGACGCTTGGCTTGAGTTCTGATACCAAAAGATACAATTATATAAATTTGTCATTTTTAAAGCATTAATGTAAATCTTATGGTCTTATTTTATAGTATGGTTCTATGGATTATGCATACACCGTAAGTGTCATGAACAAAACAGAAAGCAATTATTTCTTCAATGAAACAGCTGTGATCTTGTTTGTGTGTGTTTTCAGCAAAGAAAGGCTCTACTATAGATTTTTGGTTCCAGTAGGATATAAATATAATGGGTCAGAAGCATCTAAAGCAATAAAAGCCGGACAGAGACTCTGGCCTACATTAATACCTCTCAATACTGAGACTCTTGATTAATGTGGTCTTTAAATACATAAATATGAATTTACTGTTTAATCAATATGGTGTGCCACCTGAGAGCAACGGCAGACAGAATCGTATGTATATTGTCAGTATATACTGTAGTTGCATTGGATTGTGGACTATATACAGTACAATACACTTCCATCTTTTGAAAAGTGACAGGAATTTTGGTCTAATCGACAGGTTCAATGTTTTTAAATATATTTATTTGTTCGTATATTTTACTTTTACTTGGCTAAATAATACTCTGTCAGACAATTACTAATAATTTGTATTGTGTATATACTTTTCCTCATGGCAATTTTAAGATTTTTTCATATACTAAGCCATTTTTGTCACAGAATAAGCCAGAAAATATTTTTGCGGTGTCAGTTAGCACTGCATTATTCATATACTTTATTTATTACTTGGAGATGATTTGATGATATATTGTCTCAATGGTGCAAGTATGTCATTATGTTTTTATTCAGCTTGGCTACAGCAATTGATGGATGCTTTCATCCATATTAGGGATTTTCTTGCACGCCATAATTTGTTGTACTTTTATGAGTCGGTTTTTTACTGTCGAGAATGACTGAGACATTCAGAATGTTTAGCGCTCCTAGTCTTGTTGTTTTGGATATGAATGAAACTCCAGGTCATGCATGCAGAGAGCATAGAGCAGCGTCTTCAGGAAAGCTTCCTGCAAAGCTACAGTAGTGTTTAAAGTTTTAGGCACTTGTGTAAAAATGCTGTAAAATGTGATGTTAGCTTTCTCTAGCAATTAATGTTACAGTCGTGCTGGAAATGAGAACGCTGGAATCGCGGCGCATAGAAACGATAGTCTTTTAATGATTAAACTCAGGAATACAGGATAGAACAGACGGTTACATACAAGACCGACCAGGGAGACTGGCACGAACAGGGTACATATACACTAAGACATAATGGGAGAACTCACCTGGGGAACACAACTGGAGACTAATAACTTAATAACGAGGACAGGAACACCAAATATGGGCAAAGGCGGACACAAGGGGAAAAAACCCAGAAAAAACATTGTGAGCTTCCCTTGTGTTTTTCATCACTGCACTTAAGCAGAGTTTCTCAGGAGCTTTGCAGGCAGCTTCTTGAAGCTTCTTGGATAGCGGTCGACTGATATATCGGCTGATATTTGTCAATTTTCAAGTATCGGCATTGGCCATTGGCAATTTTCAGTTTGTTCGATGTGTTTGGACGGGACTTTTACAGTGCTCGCATTCTTCGCCTTGTTTGCTGTCATCGTTCAGTTCTGTCTAATACAGATAGAAGTCTATTAAAAATCAGAAAGAGCGATTAAACCAAGGAATTAATATGATTACAAAGAGTAAAAGATAACGATTGCTTTCATTAGTAGTAAAGGCAAACAATACTTTCCTGTATGCCGTCAGCAATTCATTTAAGCAAGTGTTTGAATGATTTATGAACACTGAATTTCAGAAACCTTGTAAACTAAGTCAAATAGCAGTGAGATCTTGTGAAGTGTGCGTGTGTATCCTGTGTGTTTTCTGCGTTCTTGTGAATTTAATGCTTTAAACTCGTTATTTCAAATTATGCATGCAATTGCCTACTGTCATGTTCATGTCAGTTTCACCATGTGCTGTATGTAAAATGAGTGTTACCTTGACTTTAATATGATTCTAAATATGATACTCAATGCATACAAACTACCCAGAAAACTGAGTGACCTGTTACTTAATTTCTTTTTAATTATATTTGAATTAAATACTTATTTATATGTGAAAAAAAAATCCTCTAAAGTATATTTTACATATTTATTTTTAAAGTCTGTTTTCAAATTTCTTAAATATTAATTAAAATAAATACAATTATATCGGCTTTCCAAAATATCGGCATCAGTCTTCAAAAACCTATATTGGTAGACCACTAGTGTTGGAGTCTTCATGTCATTCCAAACAGACTGAAAATGATCAGATCAGCTCTCTGTGTGGATTATTACAATTATCGGTTAAATGAATGTAAACTGAGACTTCCTACTGGCACACTACAGCAGAAGATAGGAATAACTGGCTTGAAACCATTTCTTACCTGGTCAAAACACCAGTGCTCTAATCATTTTGGCAGCTTTGTGTGTCTCATTCTCCCTGGTTTTCTCCATCCGTCTCACAGAGACGTGTGTGAGCTGCTGTTAGGTGAATATTAGCGTCTGACAGATTACAGTGGTGTGATGAATCCTGATCAGCTTCTGATGGAGGTGAAGCCGTTATCAGAGCCCAGCGCTGCACCCTCGGCCCGTCCATGTGATCCATTCTCAGACACCTCATTATCACCTCGTCTGCTGCGCCGCTCGTTCATTAAACCCTGCTTTTAGAGCTTTTAAGAGTCACCTCTGGTCCCTTTTAGTGCTGGTTGTGAGGGAGCCGTAACACAGACAGCCAGCCTGGAGCACAGATGATTCGCTGGGATTCAGAAACCAACACGATTAGGAAACAAATGGGCCGATTTGGCTCAAGAGCTTCATGTTGGCAGCAGTGAGGAAGCCAGGGCTTTTTAAAAGTGACAGAATATCAAAAAAATACTTTTGGTCCGTGCTTCTTGCGTCTCCCGCTGGGCTGACAGAAGTCTGATAGCGGTTTTGTCCGGTGTGTTTAACGTAGAGCAGGATGATTCAATTACCTTCCAGGACGTCCAGGTGATGCAGGGCTATGACTATGATTTTCTGACTAGGAAATTTAAATAAGCAAAGTGCGTTTATGTGATAAACAGAACTGTGTAAAAGCAGCCAGAATTAAGACATTAACCAAAGACTATAATTTATTTTTTAATAATAAAAAAGATATATATTCATGAGATATTTTTAAATATGTAATTGTCTTCTGGCTGCATTTCTTTGATCAAAAATACAGTAGAAATTGTGCAATATTATTACAATTTCAAACTGCTGTTTATATCTGCTAAACTGTAAGATGTTGAAACCGTGGTCCATTTTATTCTTCGAGATTCACAGATGAATAGAAAGTTCTTTATTTTAAATAGAAATGAATATAAATGTCTTTACTGTCACTTTTGATCAATTTAATGCATCCTCAGTAAATAAAAGTCTGTTTTAATTAATTTATCATGTCCATTATATGGATTGACTCTCTATCACATCTATTTTTCAGATGCTAATTAAAACAAACAATTACTTTGTTGTTGTCAGTTACATGTGAATTACTTCAGGACAATGCATGCTTTATTTCTGCATTTCTATTGTCTAGGGTCAGTCTGAAAGACCTTTAAAACAGTAAATATAGTTGATTTGAATTGAGTGTGATCAGATATCTGTGTATGGTTTTTCTAGCGCTGCGGTGTTGTGTGTTTGTTTATATGTTGTTGTTGAGCTTCAGCGTTTGTTTTCTCTGCGTGTTTTTCAGGTAGCCGCCGTCCACACGATCTGTGCTCGTCAGCTGAGCCACAATATGTGTGTGTAATAATCGCTGTAGGATCAGTGTCACACCGGTGTGTGTGTGTGTGTGTGTGTGTGAAGGGCGGCTGGTGTGGAAATAACTCTAAACAAACACACTGATCTCAGCTGAGACCCTGCGGCGCGTCTCACACTCAGACTCAAACACACTCCCAAAAATACACACGCGCTCGGAGAGGACAGAAACACAGAAGGACAAAAACAACAGAGAGAGGGATGCTGCTAAGCTACGTTTGCTCTTACAGGAAGTTTAGTGCTTGTGAGAGTTTTGAAAGAAGTCTCTTCTGCTCACCAAGGCTGCATTTATTTAATCAAAAATAGAGTAAAAATTTGTAAAGAGTAAAAATATTATTACAAATTATAAGCTATTTTCTGTGTTCAGCTGTATTTTCAGCATCGTCACATGATCTTCAGAAATCATAATAACTTACTGATTTACTGCTCAACACACATTTCTGATTATTATCAAATTGTAGTAGTTCATATTTTTGTGGCAACCATAATGCACTTTATTTTTCAGTTACAAGTATACAATTGAAGTATGTAATGTTCAAAGTGAGCAGCGTGATTGTATAAATCAGCAGCCAATTCGTAATTGATGGAGGATGAAAGTAGATGATGAGTGCGTAATGGTAATCACATTATAAGTGTATGATGTGACTCGTTTCTCCGAGCAGTAATGTGTCTGTCTGACTGACCGTGATGGGTTGATGTGACGGTCAGACGTGTCTTTGACTCTCTCCGGTCATCTGTCTGTCTCTGATACCGCCGTGTTTGACTCGTCTGTCAGAATATGACACGAGCTCACGTCTCGTCCTCTACCGCTGTGTCTAAGAGTGTCTTCTCCAGCGCTGACATGACAGATGACCTCGCCGAGCTCAAATCAGTAACGGTTAATGGGAAGATTTCACCTAGAAGTGAACACTTGTACCATTCTGACTCTCTCTCTCCAGTGTTAAAGACACAGTTCACCCAGAAATGAACGTCCTGTCATCATGAATTCACCCTCAAGTTATGTCTAAACTTGTGGGCTTATCTGTTTATTTATTTTATTAATTATTTGATTATTATGATTATTTTGAAGGACATTGATAACCAAACAGTTAATAAAAGGACTCTCTGTCATAATTTCCTCAGGTTAACCAAACTTTTATTTTGGTAGATGAGAAGTAAGTGAGGATTTAATTTATTAACTGGTTTCTGGTGTTTTCTCAGCTCTTATTTAAATCAGTTGAAGTGTGATTTATTTATTTCTCAGTATTTTTCTCTCTCAGACCTGGGCTTGTTCAAGTCTGCAGCAGCAGACGGGGAGTTTTTTCCCTGTAAAATCACATTTATATAATGATTTAATCCAATCATCTCTTTCCCCTCCGATCCGGTCTCAGCGCTCGTTTTAACGAGGGTCTCAGTAATGGATGGTTAATGAGGCCTGGCTCGTAACGAGGGTCAGACGGCATCTGTGCTGGAGACATGATCTGATACACAGATCTCTGCATTTATTTAACTTTACAGTCTTTACTGCCATCCTTTTCTCAATAAACATTCATTTCTATGGAAATAAACGACAACTTTTGATTGAAATAGTTTACACAGAGCCTGAAATTAATGCTCATCAAATGCAAGTGTATAAAACTAAAATTCATTCTTTTAATGTTTGAGAATTAAATATTTTTATTTTTATTATTGCTTTTATTATTTGTTGAATAAATGTACATTTAATTAATAAAATAAAATCAAAATCGTATAAAAAATTAAATTAAATAATTTTTTAAGGTCATTTAAAAAAAATGAATAGAAAATATTTTAGATTTTTTAATGTTTGCTATTATGTAAAATATGATGCAATTCTTTGTTGTATAATTTAATTAACAAAACAACATAAAATACAAATACAAAAAATAGCTATATTAATAAAAAAAGTAAATAATTCAATGAAGTAAAAAAACCCGAAAAAAATAAATAAATAAATAAAATTTGTTGCCCCGATTACTTCTGCCTTTTTGTTTTTTATTAAAATTGCACACACACTTTTATGGTCAGTAATAAAACCAACAACAACAAAATAGATATTTTATATATATATATATATATATACACATATATATATATTAAGCCCCGTTTGTTTCTATGATATTAATGTAAATATCTTCCTGATGGGTCTGTTGACTCTCCAGGTATTGGATGTTATCTGAGATGTCACGTTGTGTGCTGGCTCTAGCAGCAGTGGGAAGGGCAGATGTTAGTCGAGGGAGGCTTGTGTGTGTTTTGGAGGCAGACTGTAGTTTCTCAGCAGATGGAGATGTTTGAGCCTCCTTGTTCTCCTGAGTGAAGATGAACGTGGTCCTGAGGCTGGGGTCTTCAATGACACGGCCATCCTGAGCCCGAGGAGACACACATGCTCTAGATCTCTGACAGACGGATTACGCTGCAGTCATTCCAGCTGTGCTCTGAATCAGTCTCCGGTTCTGCTGCTTCAACACAACACAAACCAGCACACGAGTCTGATCTGATGAACTAGTGTGTGTGGAACATATCCTATACCTTTTGTCCTCCAATATTACATTACAGTTATAATAGAGAGCACATATTCTTATATTTTATATTAATATATTTAATAAATAAACACAACACATTTCTTGAATATATACATGTGTTTGTATTTACATAATACATATACACAGTTTACATAGATATAAAAACTTGTTTTTATTGGATGCAATTCAACATTTGACAAATATTAACAATAAACAAATATTTGTTTATTTGTATTTTTATGTATTTAAATGACCCACATCACAGTTACATTGATGTATTTACAGTGGCAGGACCCAGAGCTCGATTATAAACATGAATATACAGTTTTTTATGTTTCCAAAACACTTTACAGCTCAAGTAATGATCTAGTTTGTAATTAATAATTCATTGTTCTTGAGCTGCATATTTTTGTTCTCATCCAGATCATAATTAATAACATGGTCTCATGTTCATTTCTATAACAGTGTTATTTTAGTCTTATTTAATTATTATTATAGTGTTTATTGTTTTATTTTCTTATTTTCTTATTTTTAATTTTTAATTAAAATTATTTTAAGTTTTTTATTTAATTTTAGTTTTAGTAATTTTGTAAAGGTATTTTGCATTTGTTGTTTCATTATAACAATTATATCAGTATATTTTGTAATATATACAGTATTATAATTGTATTATATTTGATTAAATTATTATTATTACTAAATTTTTAGTCTAGTTTTAGTTATTTCAGTACTTCAACTTATTTTACTTTGTTGCCAAGTCAACATATTTCATCTTCAAATTAAGCTTTTAGTTTTTCATCTGATATTTCTGTTTTATTTGAGTTTTTATTTTAGACCTGCTGAACCCTGAATTAACTACACCTTTGAATATGAACCTTCAGAGCTAAAGTATCTTGTTAAAGTCATGTTTATGCTAATGTCTGGTTCTGGCTCTGATTTGATTAGTTGGAGCGGAGCCTCGTCGCGTCTCCATGGCCACTAATTACTGTAGCACATTGTATATTGTTAAAGACACAGTGTCTAATAAATAGACCTCCAGCTGGAATATCCTCCTGAGCTCAGATGAAGGTTAGCATGAACATGACGAGAAACACGACAGCAACCAAACACATGAATCATTTTTGAATCACTAGGAGTCATTATGAAGCATTCTGACATCTTTTTTTTTTTTTATTATGATGTATGATTACAAATGAATTTGAAGTTGTTATGAGTCATTGTGAATCATTTTTTGGCTCACTTCAGCGGACAGATTTGTGCTCAAACCAAGTAAACACACAAACACTCACAGATTCATCAAAAGCTCAGTGCGAGCCTGATTTATTGATTATAACCAGACTGATTTTCTCAGTCTGTCATGTCTTCTGTCTGAACCACTAGGTTCTTCCAAAAGTCACATTCTAGCTATTTATTAATATTAATGTCACGCCGTCATGTCTTACATGTATCATTGTTGTCGTCATGCTCCATGTGCTTCTTTGTTTTTGATTTCGTTTCTGCCATGTGTTTTCCCTCATTTGTAACTCCGCCCCTTGCCATTAGTGTTGATCCTCTGCCAGCTGTGTGTTCCTGGTGTCATGTGTTTAGTCTTCATTAGTCATTGTATAAATACTACGCGCCATGTCTTGTATCTCTGTCAGTTGATGAAGTTGCATGTGCGTTTGTGGATCGTGTTCGTCTTGCTTTGTTCTATTTATCCTTGTTTATTATTAAATGTTCATCATTCAAGAGTATTCCTGCCTCCTGTGTTTCCATGCCGCTGGAAAAGCTTGCGTCTCGCTTAACTACAGCGACAGCTCATGACAGATCACTCTGAACTCTATATATACTCTGAACGCGTATATATATCTTTGCGGACTACAGTTCATATTTGCGGCCCCCTTGCGCCGAGTCCAGCTGCGTTCAAGATGGCTGTAGGATCAAGAAGGCCTAAAGAAAATCCCCAGCTGCCCGGTTCACAGTGTGGGGATATATAGTCGACAAAATTTCACTGACATCCACTTTTTGGAGGATCACCAAGGCCAGCTCCACAGAGACAGTTCCCGCTCCTTCAGGCTCACCATCGACGATGTCTGGATCCACCACCAGTTTTATGGGTCGATCTACCTGTCCTTCTTCTTGCGGATCCTGTTCCACCTAAACCTAAGCCGGTTCCGGTTATACAGCTAGGAGCGCCGTCTAAAATTCTTGTGGTTCCAAGCCTGCAAATTACGGGTCCTAGCCCCGTATCACGGTCCAAGGAGCTGTGCTCCATATTGTTGGTTCCAGTTTCACGGCCAGGAGAGACGTTCAACGCAGTTCCCAGTCCGCAAATGACCGGTCTCAGCCCCGTATCACGGTCCGAGGAGCTTCAGTTCCGGTTTCACGACTTGAAATGCCGTCAGAGATTCCTGCGATTCCTAGCCTGCATCAGTCGGGTCCCGGCCCCGAATTCAGTCCCAACTGTTTTCCGGACCATCCGTTTCCTAAACCATTTGTTGACCCAGGCCTGGTACTGGAGGGAGACCTCTCCAAGAAATTTCGAGCCAGTCGATGAGGTTGATCTGCCGTGGCCTGAACCTCCCGAACCCGTCAGTGATTTGTGAGGGTCAAGGGCCCGAACCTCCAGAACTTATCAAAGACTGTGACTGCCCATGTGCAGAGTAACCAGGCCTTGTCATTTTGTCATTTAAACACGATACATATAATAATAAGTATTAATAAGATGCTAACATGTACTAATAAGGGCTAAATAAACTACAAAGATTACTTTTTTTAATTTTGATTATTCTGGTCCAATATTTTAAGTGTGTGTGTGTATGTGTGTAAAGCGGTACTTTTATTTTTATTGTTAAATTTGAAACAGCAGCTTCAAACATTTAAGAATTGATCTTCAGGAAAGATGAGTCAGGATCTGATATTTCAGTGGTCAGTGAGTTTAAGTGTTTGTTTGAGTGGCTGTCATCTCTGGACACACACAGAGTAGCTTTAATGAGGAAATGTATCTAATGACCCTTATATACTCATCCAGCTCTGATAGATAATAAAGAGAGTAAGATCCGACAGTGCAGTTAGTTGCATGATGAATGCTTTAATTGTTTTGTTTATTCATCAGACTGCAGTAATTGATTTTTCATTCTCTTAAAGGGACAGTTCACCCAAAAAGAAAATTATCATTATGTACTCACCTTGTTTCAAAGCTGTATTTGGGGTTTCTCTTTGATGTTGAAACAAAAGAAGATATTTTGAACCAAACACTTGCTGCTAACCACTGACTTCTGGAGTTTAGGAAACTACACTGCTCAAAAGAATAAAGGGAACACTTAAACAACACAATGTAACTCCAAGTCAGTCACACTTCTGTGAAATCAAATGGCCCACTTAGGAAGCAACACTGATTGACGATCAGTTTCACATGATGTTGTGTGAATGGAAGACAACAGGTAGAGATTATAGACAATTAGCAGACCCCCCCCCCAATAAAGGAGTGCTTCTGCAGGTGGTGACCACAGATCACTTCTCAGTTCCTGTGCTTTCTGGCTGATGTTTTGGTCACTTCTGAATGCTGGCGGTGCTTTCACTCTAGTGGTA
>JAUMHQ010000081.1:18810887-18830991 GCA_032361165.1 Enteromius paludinosus
ACCGATGGACTAATAGTGTGACAGACGTGTGTGTGGAGGTGAGACGGGAGTACGGGTGGAGTAATAGAGAGACAGACGAGCATGTGGAGGTGAGACGGGAGTACCGATGGAGTAATAGTGAGACAGATGTGTGTGTGGAGGTGAGACGGGAGTACCGATGGAGTAATAGTGAGACAGACATGTGTGTGGAGGTGAGACGGGAGTACGGGTGGAGTAATGGAGAGACAGACGAGCGTTTGGAGGTGAGACGGGAGCTCTGGCCTACTTGTCAGCATTGATCAAGCCATTAGAACGGTGTGCAGGGAGCCATATTGGTTTTTGAGGCCAAAGGGTGCAAGAGAGACAGAGATGAAGCACTTGAACACACTGAACTCTACCGGGACTCTAATGAATCTGACACACAGTGAGTTTCTCTTCCATGAGAGAAGCAGCTCGAGCAAACGACTCCTTCAGCGCTCATGAGTTCAGACGCTTCATCAGCCAGAGCGAACATACGCCGTGAGCCCGTGTGTGTGTGTACCTTTTCTTCATGTGTATTTCTTATCATCTGTTCTATCTCTTACATCATATAACTAAAGAAATATTCTTGTGTGTCATTTTCATCAGTAACTTTTGTCATGTATCAGTTTGTGTATGTTTTAATTTTTATGTGAGTGAAATTCAGTAATTGTTTTTATTTTTATGGGATTGTAATATTAAGGGTATTTTTAGTGGTTTTACTTTTTAGTGATTATGAGCTTTTATAGCTCATATGGTGTTCATTAAATTAAAGGTTGTAAAAGTTCTTAGAATAAAGCATGAAGAGAATTTGATAAATGTTTTATTTGATTATTATTTGAGACACTGTTACAGTTTTTATTAATATTTTGACTAAATTTTTATTTGGTTTTTATGTACGTTTCAGAATTAGTTTTTTTGTGTTTTTGTCATTTTTATTTATTTTCTTTCAGTTTTTAGTTTTCGGACATCAAAAATGAAAATGATAACTGTTGCCTTGGCACCTTGGTGAAATAAAATAAAAACATTTTTACAATGTTTTTGAAAATGGCAAGTTCATTTCAAGTATGCTTCTATGTTTAGTTTTAGGAACTGCAATAACCCAGGTTTGTATTGAGATCTCTGACTTCTGCTTGTAGAGTCTGGAATCTTGGCTGAGGTTTTTTTCTGATGAGATTACTGTGCACAAGAATCTTGGAGGCTAGAGACTTTAAATCATTTGAGACACTGAAGTGATTTCTCTGTTGTTGATATGTGGTCCATGTATATGTGTTTGTTTGTGTGGGCCGTTTGCAGGTGTGTGTGTGTGTGTGTGTGTGTGTGAGGTGTATCTGGCCGCCGGCTCTCAGTGATGGCACCAAACTTTTTGTCAAACTGAGTAAAAGAGGACATTAAAGTGGGACGGAGGTGGGGGTGGTTCAGGGGTTCTGGTGAATAATTGGAGTTTTTCCTATAACCTGATTGGACACACCATGGAAGTACTGGCGGATATGGTGCAGCCGTGTGCCGATTCGTTGGATCGCAGCCCGCGGACCAACAGGCTGACGACCCCATCTGCCCGGTTGCTTAGCAACTCCCCGTGTACCCTGTGCTGCTTAATGACTCCTGTTGCTGCGGCGACGCCGAGGGTTTTAACGGGCACAGCTCTGGAGCTTTACAACCAATCACACGAGTCCTGAGACGCAGCGAATCAGAGAAAGAGAGAAGGTCTCATGGGTCTCAGTCTGACCCGACTCTGACACACACCTCGCTTTGTTCAGCTGCAAAAAAACAGAGCAGAACCAGACAAGAAGACTGCCTGTTTAAAGAATAAATGTTGAGTTTAAAGCTTTTGTTAAAGATAAGTCCGCCAACATTTACCAAGGTCATGTGCAAGATTTCTGACTTTCAGGTTGCAGACTTTTTTGTCTGTGCAAAGTTTAAGACAGTGTTGTGATCTTTTTCCTATAAGAAACAAACGAGCAAGGGATAATCAGAAAATGTTATTATTTCTTAATCACATATTTTGTATAATTTTTATAACAAAATAACAGTACTTTCAAATTTGTCATCTTATTATATTTGATTATCCTGCAGTTTGAAATGTCCACGATCTGTCATGTAGAGAGATGTGCTAGGGAGAGACTTGTTGATGATGCCCTGCCAAGAAGTTACATTTCCTAGTGAGATTAAATGATGACTGAAGAAAGTCTTGTCTCCTGAAGAATTACACTGACTGTGCTCTTCTAAAATTTGACTGAAGGAGATGTGCAGTGCAAAATACATATGTGCTCACTTGTGATTATACTCAAGATAAGGTGGTGGGGGGGCATTCCATGTAGAACCACCACTGACAGTATTTAACCATTTTACAAATCTGTCCAATGTCTCATTTTATGAACATTATCGATTTGCTCAATTTGAATGTATTTTGATCATTATTTTTATATTTGATTGTAGTGACTAGTTTGACTGAAGATCAGCAGTGGTCTTTGTAGATTAATTAAACCCGTCACAATCACACAGGACGGTGTGTGTGCACGTGTGATCTTGTTTGTTTATTTATCTGTGACTCTGTCTGAAGGCATCCACTCACACACACACACACACTGTTCTAACATCTCTCTCTCTTTCTTATTCAGATGAACCGGCCCATCCAGGTGAAACCAGCCGACAGTGAAGGACGAGGAGGTAATTAACCTTCTTTCTCTCTCTCTCTCACACACACACACACACACACGGGCCGAGTGGCTGGTGTGTCGGAGTGGCCGTTAATTTAGGTCACTTGCCTCCATTGACTCTCCATCTGTTTGGTTCACTGTGACTTGGCTCGGATCAGAGGAGCTGCAGGCTCCTGACGGTGACCGTGGTGATAACGTGAGCCGGTAACGGCTGAAGCGGCTGGTGATGTGCTGGAGCTTCAACATCTGTGTTGACCTGTGTCTGCTTTTCTCTCTCTGTGCTTGCTTTCGGTTTTACACATGTGGAGCAGACTTTCAGTGACCCATGTGAAAAAGTGCTTTATTTGCACTGATTTTCTACTTAATGCACTTAAAGTAAAACTAAACTAAAAGAAGTACATGACTCATGGTATCTGAGCATGCTTTGAGACAGTGTTGAGATCTCTTGAGATGTTTGAGGTCTTTTTCTCATCTGAGAAGAACAAACAATACACTATATAATTTGTGTATTATCTTAATAATCAATTATCTTAACAATATATTATTTTACAAACATTTCCACAATCACAATCACATCTATTCCTTTTATGAATATTATGTATCTTCAGAGAATATTGTTATTTAATCTTTTTTTTGTTTAATATTATTTATCAATTATTTAATCAATCAAACGTTATTTTTCAGCTTTCTTCAGTGAGTTAATAATTCAAATTTTATCACAGCAATAAAATACATTTTACAATATTTTCACACAGAAAACACACAAAAAACACTGTTTTTTAAATATTATTTTATTGCATTATTGATCGAACAAATGAAGCTCTGGTGCACAGAAGTCTTTCAGAAATGAAGAAATGTTAACTGATTTAGAATCATTTTAATTGTGTAGAAGTACAATTAAAGATATACTTGGTCTATTTGATTGCTCTAAAGTGGAACTATAGCAAGGTGCACTTTAAATATTTAGCATTTATAGTCAGACGTGTGTGTGTTGGGAGCTTCATTGCTCTGAGTGAGTCTGTCCTGATGCAGGAGTGTGTGTGTGATTGTTGGTTACTTTGCTGTTATATATATATACAAGCATAGACATGTGTGTGTGTGCATATATATGTCTGTAAGAGCTTTGAAGTAATAGAAACCATCTGGTGAAGTGATATGGAACTGTAATGCGACCAAAAAGCTGCCTGGAACTACGTTCTTCATAGAACGTTCTTCAGCCAATCAGATTCAAGCATTTATTAGTCAGCACTCAAAAGGAAACTAACTTAATTCAGTTTTTGCTCCAATTTGTTATTAAGCATAACGATTTAAACAGTGGCAAGTTTCGTGACAGATTTATAGTTATTATTAGATTACAGGTGCTCCGCGAATAATCTGTAGTGAAATTCATGCATCAACCCGAGAACGGCATAAAAAAGAAAAATGGACATTGTTAATCCAGCACTGTTATAGTTTTAGTTTATCCATATTTAGTGAAATAGACACTGACACAATCATAACACATATTAAACCTGTCCAGTGATATCAGCCATTCAGTATTTTTTTAATTACATTTTTGGCTGCTGAACAGCAAGATCTGATCAGCATCTGATGACAGATATATTTTATTAAGAGTGTAATTATGGCCTTTTTTACAATCCACTTCCATTATAAGACAAAAGTGCTGCTCCATTTATGTCCAAATAATGGAAAAACATAAACGATGACAGAAATGAGATTTCTGGGTGAATTTATCATCTATTGTAGGAGAGGGAAAGTGGTTTAATGTGTTTGGGTTTCCCAGCTTTATTTCAGGCCGTTTTATTTCCCTAATTTAAACAGGATTCAGGCTTTAATTGACCAAATATTTGAGTTAATGGGGCTCTGGTGGTTTTAATGAGCCCAAATCAAAGACAAATATTTCAAACTTAAAATGATGAGCGATGTGGATTTCAAACAGAAATGTGTAAATATTGAAGCTGGTGTGATTATTCCTCGTCGGGTGTCAGATTTTCCTCATTTGATCCGACGAGGGTTTCATCAAGACGTTACGACTCACACCCCACCCTCGCTTTTAAAATACTAAAATAATAACATTAATATTATTATTATTATTAAAATATGCATATGTTGTTGGCTGCATGCAAATAGGGCTTAAAGTATAAAGCCATTTTACATAATGGGTTTGGGAAAAAAATGCTGTATGTATGCACATTTTATAATATCTGAGATACACATTTCTAGTAATTGTGCAGTTAATTGACATATTGCATTTGCAGAAAGTCCCTAAATTAGTCACTACCAAAACACTTGGATATATTTAAATAAGACAGGCTTTATTCACATCAATAGATGTTAGAAGAATCTTAGTAAACGTCTAATATTTAATTTTATAAATGCTTTTTAAAGTGTGTTTTTTTGTTTTTCTTGTTTTGGCTGTGGGACAGCAGTTTGCACCAATAATTATATACTTGCACATATATATATATATTTCTTTATTATTCAGTTATATTATTAAATTCTAATTATTATTAATGCAATACATGAAACAATTGTTTTAATGGAAAAGATAAAATATTTGTTCATGCAAACAATATAGAATAGAATAGAACAGAATAGAACAGATTGTCATTCAAATTACTTTATTCAGCTCTCATATGAAATAAAATAAAAAAAACAAAGAAATATCTGTCAGAATACCAAAAAGAGCCTTCTGTATTTTGATATCTTGACTTCTGTTGTGAGTGTTTTCCAGTAAACTGTTTACTCTCTTCTCCCGTCTTCTGAAAGCCTCCTGACGGTTTGCTGCTGTGTTTATCTCGAGCGACTAGTCTTTAATATTCGGTCATGTCACTGGCGTCTGTCCTTTTCTGGCGCTTCTGTTAGAATCAGAGATTGACAGCCACTCTCTCACCTCAGCAGGTGCAAGCGCCGAGGCTGCTGGGAAAAACACACCTGGAGGCCGTTCTGGATTGGCTGTCGCTGGGCAAGTTGCCACTCAATATGCAAATGAGATTCAAGACAAGAGAAACTCACGCTGAGTGTGAAGATGAAGTTTGGGTGTATAGTATAGACTCTATAATAATGCAGCTGCGTTTGGTTTATGCTGAATCTTTTCATTTAACTCAAATATAGTTTAAAATGACTTACTGCTGGGTTCAGATGAACACAAAATGGCTACAGTAACAACACACGCAACAGGAATAATCATAACATACACCCATAAACAGACAAAAATAGACAAATGTGTGGATGTGAGGGGAAAATAATGATGATACAGTGGGTGTACAGATTATACAGTTTTTTATGAAACAAAAAGAAGTTATTGCAACTTTTTTTCTCACAATATGGACTTTTGAGAGATATTTATTTGCAATTGCAAGCAAAAAAAAAGCAAAAAAAACATGAATTGCAAGAAAAACATCTTGAATCTTAATGAGTTTAAAGAGTCTTTTAGATCATCTTTAAGCTTTTATTCATGCATTTAGTTAAGAACACTTAAGTACTCACTATTTGTACTCTTACTTACTTATTCTTTGCTATTTTGTGGAATAATAGTGTGAGTAACGTGTTCACACTGAAACTGTGTGAAATGTTGGACCCTTCATGCATTATGAAGTTCGTACACTAAACAGCAGCATGTGTAGTGTACAGTGAGTCAGCAGTAACCTTCACTGTGTGTCTCTGTTTGCTCTGGCCCTTGGATTTTCTTCATGGTTCAAGCATCCAGGTGTGCTTTTACAGTGACGTGACGTAACTACAGGACAGTGGCTGTTTTGAAAAATGCGATCCTTTTCTCTCTCGGTCTGGTTTGGTGTACAGATGCATCTTCATCAGAGTTTTGGGCATCTGGGTTTTTGCCCATAATGTGTTTAGATGAATGCCAAGGGCAGAAAGTGTCAGTGCCAGAACTCGCCACTGGCCCAACTCTGCCATAGAGCTCTGTGATGTGCTGCCCTCTCTCTCTCTCTCACACACACACTCTTGCAGAGTGCAGCCCCTTGGCACAAAGCTTTTATCGTCTACAGCAGCTGTCTGCGAGTTTTCTTCTGTTAGCTTCAGATTAAGTCAAATTTAAAGAAGCTTGTTTTTGACATAAAATTAACAAAATAATAAATTAATTTAATTGTGACAATTCTGACTTTTTCTTGTCATGTAAATTTATATCTTGCAATTCAGACTTTTTTCTCAGAATTTTTTTTTCTCATAATAGTTTTCAAAGTTTGTGGGACATAGACTCGGAATCAAAAGACAATAAACTCAGAATTTTGGGATATACATGTGGAAATGTGAGATAAACTCAAATTGTATGATATAAACTTGGAATTGCAGCAAATAAACTAATTGGGAGATTTAAACTTAGAATTAAAATTAGAATTAAACTACAAAAAGAAATTAGTTAAGAGTGCAACCTTGAAATTGCGAGACACAAGTTTGGAATTGCGAGATATAAAATAGATTTTTGAAATATGAACTCAAAATTGTGGGATACATACTCAGAATTTCGGAGAAATATATTTGGAATTGAAATTGTGCCATATAAATCTGTAATTGTGGGATATAAACTCAGAATTAATATATATATATATATATATATATATATATATGGAATTGTAAGATATAAATTCAAAATTGTGGGACATAAACTCAGAATTAAGATATATCCTCAGAATTGCGGAATTTGAACTGGGATATAAACTAAGAACTGAGAAATATAAACTCGGAATTGTGGGATATAAATTCTATACACATTTTCTAGAGTTTTTGGAGATAAAGAATGACATAGAAATGACCAAACTCTGTGACACAGTTGTTAACTAAGGAGGGAGGTAGAAACTAGTTCATTAGAATGTGATTATGCTTCAGGGGGCTGTTGATGCTGTTCGTTTGCAGTCTACAGACTCTGAGACGGCCGGCTGTCAGATGTCAGTGGTGTTTTGATGACTCTTTAGATCTCTTTATTTCTTTTTTCTGCGCTCACATTAAGAGGCCGGGTCGCTCGTCATCTACTGGACATGGTCACTGACAGATTCTTATTTTCCGGACCATTTGCTCTGCAGACAGACACGGCTCATGCAGAGAGATGGACACTGATGAGACACGAGTGATTGAAGTGAATATTTGACTATTTGAATATTTGTCTAGACGACTGCTGTTTGACGAGACCAGACAAACGTTCAGATTTCACTCCGAACCTGATGATGTCAGAGCGGATGTTTTTTTTTGTTTGTTTTTTTCATTTAATTTTTTTCTGGATTCCTTTATTTATTTATTTTATTTTAACTTTTTTCAAAAAAACTTTACATTTATGTGTAATTAATTAAAATCATTACATTTATATAATTTACTTAATTTTTTCCCACCGTATGTTTTGTTACCAATATTGTGTGTTTTGGCATGTTTATTATTCATGTTAATTGTTCATAATTGAAATGCATCAATTTTCATGTTATATTCAATAGTGATGCTGTAAAATTTTGGGTATTAAGTGATATTCTCTGGAATGCAAACTCCCTGTTTTCTATCATTTTCTGGCCTATATGCATTATGAGTGCATTTTTTTTGTTTGTTACTTTTAAGTCACACTATTTTCTACAGAACAGATGCTGCACATGGTATATAAAGTATTTGTGATTTAAGCAGGAGTGTGTGTGTGTGTATGTGATGAATGACGTCACGTCTCTCAGCGCCTGAGATCAGCATCCGTGGCTCTGAAAGCCTCTTAGAGCCGGTTATTACGCTGCACTTTGCAGTCGAGCGTCTCTGAAGTGCAGCTCAGGTCAGGCATGAGCATTAATTAATAGTGATCCGTCTATTGCATGTCACAGATGCCGAGATGGTGAATATATGACTTGGAGGTCCGGGAATGAAAAGATAACGGACTGTAAATTCAATTTCTCTCCCATCCATCCCTGAGGAACGCTCCAGGAGCTTCCAGCATCCTCTGTGGCTAATTTCATTCTTCTCGGCGTAGACTAACATGTCGGAAACGGTCGTTATTGCACTTATGGCTAGTTAATTAGGCTTGTAAAGATGACACGGGGTGCTTGAGTGGCCCCTGATGTGTGCGGAGCCCCGGTCCCCAATCGAGAGCAGAGAGAGACGGAGACGTAATGAGAGTCAGACAGGCTTTACAGTGAATAGATTATAATATTCCTTCATGATGTAACACAGCACTGCAAAAAGGATTTTCTTCATCAGTATTTTTTTGTCTTGTTTTCTAGTATAAATATCTACAAATGAATCAGGATGCATTTACTTGACTAGGAAAATTAGTTAAGATATTTTGTCTTGTTTTTATTTTTATGAATAAAAAAGAAATGAATAAATGCTAATTGTGTTAGTTTTTGTTTAAAACAAGTAAAAATATCTGCCTGTGGGGTAAGAAAAATAATCTTAATTTAAAGGCTGAACAACCCCATTGGCAGATGCTTGTTCGTTTTAAACAAAAATTTGGATAATATTTTGAGAAAACAAGACATGCTATCTTAAATCATTTTACTTTAAGTAAATCCATTCTGATTTATTCATTTGTAGATATTTATAGAGCTTTATATAAGAAAATCTTTTTTGTAAGTGAACTGATGCTGTATTAAACTTTTGTAGTGTTTTATTTTCCCCTTGATTATGCAGTCATAATAGTTTTTTACAGTAATTTTCTGATCCTTACAGTCACACAGGCTCTGTTGTGATTGGCTAAGATCTTTGCAAATGTAAAGAGTAAAGAGTAAGAGCGCTCATATCCATGTTTTTATATGTTGTTGAAGTGTGTTTATTATAAAGCTTAACCTCAGGGGTCTTAGGTGATTTCTGGGCCCTTGAGATAATTTGACATTTGTATTTCTGCTACTATATACAGTATATACTGTTGGTGAACATCCTTTTTTTGTATTCAGCACATAGCGTGTTTTAATATTTCAGCAAGATGAATGTGTTTGCACTTTTTTGTATTTATGTATTTCTTCATCAGACTCTTTTAGGGATGACCACATGAGCTGTTTTATTATAACAGTAACACTAGTGAATTTTACACCAGTAAGACTGATCTCTGACCCAGTTACCTGCTGAAGTGACACACATCCACCTGCCTGCATTGTCGTTCATTTGTATATGTGTTTGAAATAAATCTCTTCTGCTCACCAAGGCTGCCCTTATTTGTTCAAAAGTACTGTAAAAACTGTAAACTGTAAAGTATTATTCAGCCGCATCTCATCTATATCTCATCTATATCTCAGATGTGTCTAAGACGTGTCTCTGCTGTATCTCAGACGTGTTGCAGACATATCTCAGCCGTGTCTGTGCCATATCTCAGATTTGTCTAAGACGTATCTCAGACGTGTTGCAGATGTTTCTCAGCCGTATCTTATCGCTGTCTCAGCCGTGTCTCAGCCGTATCTCAGCCTTATCTCATCTATATCTCAGCCGTGTCTCAGCCGTATCTCAGCCTTATCTCAGCCTTATCTCAGCCTTATCTCAGCCATGTCTCAGCCGTATCTCAGATGTGTCTTAGACGTGTCTCTGCTGTATCTCAGCCACATCTCAGCCGTATCTCAGCCACATCTCAGCCGTATCTCAGCCGTATCTCTGCCGTATTTCAGCAGTGTCTCAGCCATGTCTCGGTTGACTTGTGTGGAGTGAGTGTGATAGTCTCTGATCTCTTCTTGTCAGGATGAGTGTGGTGTCCCAGTGCTCTCTGAGGGCTTGTATGTATAATGTAAAGCTCTGGTACAGTACAGAAGACAGATGATGAGTCTGGGGTCACACCAGCGCAAAGCTCCATTAAAGCAGCTTATGTAAGACTGGATGTGGAGGGAATACAAGCTGTCAGGCAGAAGAGATGAAGTGCTGAGGGAGAACTGATGAATGAGGGGAGACGAGCGAATGAAGCTCACATCACAGGAAAAACAGTCAGTAGTGTGCTTGTAAAGAGCGTTTCAGGCCTAGAATCCAACCGTGATTCCTCATGTTCACATTGTGCTTTATACTTCTGAACTTTCTGTTCCTCTGAACTTTTTGACGTCTTCAGCAATTTTTTTTACTCAGTTCAGTCTCAAAAAGATCTGACAAAACCATAAAATGCAGTTAACAGGGCATGAAATATTGATTGCTCGCTCTCCATTGGCATGAAAGGAATATAGTATTAACACAGAGCTGGAGTGCCTTTGCTGTACGAACGTTCAATTAAGCAGCAGAAAGTACAGTAAAACAGACTCATATGATACAGAACTGGCACATTACACACGAGAGACACTATGAATAAAGAGTTTGATAGAGAGAAATGGATACTAAAACAGATTTTTTTTGCTTATTTTGTGTTTTAGCTTTTCCAGAACAAATGCTTAAATCAAGATGTATTTACTTGAGAAGCAAATTGTCTTTAAATGATTGTTTAAAACAAATAAAAAATACCTGCGAAAGGCCCTTTGAATGTAGTTTATTTGCCTGACCCCATGGACCTTTTTTAGGCATAAAATCACCTTGTTTTGATATTCGTGTTTTATATTTTCCTTCTCAATAAAAATACAGTAAAAGGAACTTACTGTAACCATTTAAAAGGTTTATTTTTTTTTACATTTTGTCTTGTGGAGAAGTTTTTTCCTTCTAAGCTTACTGATAAAAAAAATAAATTATTACTAGTATTTTTGTCTTTTCTATTTTCTTTTTCTCTTCCAGAACAAGTGCTTACTTTATATCTTTGAATCAAGATGTTCTATAAAAACGCGTTAAATGTGTTTATGCTTTAAAAAACAGAAATGCTGGTATTGCCCATATTCAA
This sequence comes from Enteromius paludinosus, assembly GCA_032361165.1. Lineage (NCBI taxonomy): Eukaryota > Metazoa > Chordata > Actinopteri > Cypriniformes > Cyprinidae > Enteromius > Enteromius paludinosus. Next base: position 18,822,300 of record JAUMHQ010000081.1, read on the forward strand.
GGCATCAAGAGTTCATGTTTTACTGCAGAAGCTGACAAGAACCTGTGTTGTTTTTGAACAGAAGCCAGTGAGTCCATTTGAACAAATCAGCTTGATGAACCTGCGATCTCTTCTTCAGGGAGTGAAAAGAATGATATGATACTGATGCTGAGACTCCTACATTATCATCTGAGAAGATTAAAAACTTTAAACCAGTGTTTTCTGTAGAATAACATACTTTTAGTAACTTTTGATTTTGTAAATTAGCTGTATTTGTTGAATGAAAGTTGTTATTGCTCAATCTTAACAACTTGATTACTTTGAATGCACATAAAAAAAAGGAAAAAAGTATTTGTTATCAGTGTTTGCAAATTAACTACAATATAATATATAAGTTGATGCAAAAAAAGGACTGGTGAAGTAACACATGACATGAGTGCAAACCACTGTAATATCTGCCTGCTTTCGTGGCATAAAAGTACCTAGGTGCACTTTTTAGCGAGGCATGAAATACGTACCAATAAGTACATATCACTGCAGTTTCCAAAGGAAATAAACACTAGGCAGTACAACTCTGACACCTTTTATTCCCTTACACACACATTTACAGAGTTTCAATTAATAAAGTGTAAATTTCGCACAATTACTTGTATATCACATTATGACTTCAAAACAATTTTAATATGCTGGGAGATGTGAAAACTGCTTCTTTTGACAGTTATCATCACACATATCCAGCTTCATGTCTATGTGTTTTCAGAGACGCTAGGTTTGTTCAGTAGCTCATGGAGTACAGAGAAGAGCTCCGGTTCAATCCTGTGAAATCAACACAGTCTCACTCCAGCTCGTCATTTTGACGCTTGGTTAAGACCCTTTTGTGTTGCTTTTTGAAGCTCAAGGTACCTCTTTATAGTCACTTTTCGACGTGAAGGGTCCTCAGTTGTTTTAAATAGGAAACCCTTAGTCAATATGCCAAAGCGGTATTTTATCGTTATAGTTAAAAGATAGATTGGGTAAAAACAATGGCATTATTGCATATATTTTTCAATGTAAACAGTCAAAACTGTTTTATTTAAATTATATTATTTACACATTTATGAGCACGTAACTCAATCCCTGCTCCTAAAGTCTTTTGAGGTGAAATTATTGATTTGTGAGACGGAGGTCGATGTCTCCCTCTTCCGTGTACTTCCTGTGTGCTGCTGAGAATCGTTACGTCAACGTTGGTTGTAAAATGCCATTGGCTCTTGTGTGTCTCGTGATCGATTGTGTCGTGCTACGGGACGGGAGTATGTTTTCTGAATGATATGACAGTGCGTCAAAACTGATTTACTTCTTATGGCTTCAGAATACTTGGAATGTGACACGACTTGTTTGTAATGTATTTATTCTGCTTGTTAATGATTCGTTTGTGCTATAAATACCTGTAAATGCATTTGCCTGTGTGTGTGTGTTTATATTGTTCAGAGGTGGGTAGGTTTAGGGTAGGGGCGGGGTTTGGTGCGCCAATAAAAGTAAAAAAAAATCTATGATAAATGTATATATGCATGCAAACCATTACATTAAGCCAAACAACGCGATGCAAAAGGGTCTTGAACAAGCATCAAAATGTGACGAGATGGAGTGAGACTGTGTTGGTGTAATACACTTATACGTAATACACTGTGTGAAAGAAAGTTCAAATGACGCGTTTTTATATCAGTTTTGCATTTGTTAACACTATCAGGTTTAGGGTTGGATTTGGTGTTGGGCATATTTCAAACATGATACAGCATTCCCTTTTAGAGACAGTCCACGGATATTTCAATTCTAAACTACTGCAATATACACTTGTTTCAACATCATAAAATGTGCAAGGGTGCACGTGTTGAACCTGAGTTTTAGCGCCACTCGGTGGGCATTTCACTTTGAAATTGCAGTGAAATGTGCAGTAAGGTACGTAAAAACAGAGGTATGTATTTTTCTGAGACCAGGTTGGTAATATGAGGTAATCTAATATGAATTGTAATGTGTTTCTCTGTCTCTGTCAGAAGACCGGAAGCTGTTCGTGGGCATGTTGGGGAAGCAGCAGAGTGAAGACGACGTTCGGCGGCTCTTTGATTCGTTCGGGCAGATTGAGGAGTGCACCGTCCTGCGGGGGCCTGATGGGGCCAGTAAGGGTCAGCACCGACACAACTCTCTGACATCGCCCCTCACTCCGCCTCTCTATCAAACACACACTGTTCAGATCGACTCGCTGTGAAAACCTCAATACTTATGAATCAGCTCACTAGCTTTGATATCACTCGTCTGACTACGAATGTAACCTCATCTACTGTAGATAGATTCTAGAGAATGATTTGTGATGTTTCGGAAACATTTAGATTTACTTCATTAAATATAAGGTAACACTTTAGAATAGGTAACACTTGTTCAAAACATAGTGCATACTGCTCTGTGTGCTTGTATTCAGTGCTAAATTGTTGAATCATGTTCATTTTGCTGATTTGTGTTGCATTTGTTTGATTAACTGTTTGAAACTTGTTGGGATATAGACATAGCAGGAGTTACACACTTCAGCTTTAACATGCACTTGTTTGTTGATCTAGAGGAGAATCATCTGAAAAACAAGGCTTCGTTTACTCTCCGGTTAATTCCATTGCTGTCTGGGTGAAACGTTTCAGATCTTTTTTGTGTGGCTTGTTGGAAAGCACAACAGTGACTTCCTTCTCTTTTGAGCTGTGGTTCTGCTGGGTTTCTGGTGGGTAATGAAGCTTCAGCGGTGCTAGTTTAGATGTTGTCAATCCTGCTCAGATGAATTCTGTACAAATGTTTCTCCTCGCATCAAAAAGGGATTTCAGTAGCGTTTTCCCTAACCATCAGATGCGAAATCATCAAACATGTCTTTCTCATCTCCTGAAGAGTCATGGAAGTGTGTCAGTGTTTGCGGAGAGTAAAAGTCATTTAGTGGAGACGGATGGCGGGCGTCTGGGGTCAGGGAGGTTTGATGAGTGTGGGTTTGTTAGATGGATGTTTGTGCCGTGTTTCCTCTTCAGGGCACTCGCGGCTCCCGGCAAACCTGTTTTGGTTATTCTCTCTGGAATGGCTAAAGCGTTCACAGACACACACACACACATGCTCAGAGATGGCTCATTATGGATCCTGTGGAAAAAAGCGCACTCTCAAACTGAAGGATCACCGTGTTTCATCACACACTGATTTTTTTTCTTCTCAGTCCACTCAGCTTTTTTCTGGTTGAGGAAATTTGCCTGGAATCCAGCAACAAATGCATCTCATAACAGACTGTGTGTGTCAGTGTGTGTGCGCAGAAACTGCATGACTAGTATTAATGAAATCTTTCAGTCTTCATGTGACTTGTTAACTGACCTATCTCGGTTTGTTTCTTTCTGCAGGCTGTGCTTTTGTGAAGTTTTCCAGTCATGCTGAAGCCCAGGCTGCCATTAACAGCCTCCACGGAGGACAGACGATGCCGGTGAGATTCTCACACACACATTGTTTTTTTGGTCTCTCCATAGGCGTAATGGTGTTTCTACTGTACAGACTGTATGTGGTATTGTCCTACACTGACCCTACACCTAAACCTACCCCTTACAGGAAACACAACACACTTTTACATTCTCAAAAAAACAAGGTAAAAATGTACTGGTATTCCTATCTTTGTGGGGACAATTGGTCCCTATAACGTGATAAGTACCAGGCGCGCACACACACTCACATACAAATTACAGAAAGTACACTAATTTGATATGAAAACAAAGCAAACGATAATTCAGGGAGGGAAATCATAACTTACCTTTTAGTTATGCAAAATATAATTTCTTTTGATTTTGATTGGGGTGAAATATTTTTTTTAAGAACTTGAATAAGTAAAGGTCATGTAACTTTATATTCTGGTAAAAACTGAACGTGTCACTTCTATTCTGTCCAATTGTGCAATTATATTTGCAGTTATTGTTTTTTATTTCTCTGCTATGTAAATCTGGGCGGCGGTGTGAAATTGAATCCAGATGCTCGTCTGAAGTCCTTAAATGAGATTAGTTTTGTGGAGCTCGGTCAGAGACGACGGCTCCCGCTGCTGCTTATCGAATTCAGCAAATTCATTTCATATCAGATCCAGCAGCAGACCATGATTGTGTTTGTTTGTAGGAATGTAGCTTTCAGCGGCAAGAAAACACCTGCTGCCGTCTGGACAGAAACATCAGGAAAACACTTCTGTCCAGCTTCATGCTTCAAGGCAGATCTGGTTGTATTTTTCTGATTTAGGGATATGAAATATTCTTATGTCATCATAGCTTTAAAGTCTCAGTTAAAGAATGAAAGTAAGAAGTAAAAAAGTTACATTGAAACATAAAAGACATTTGAGAAGTTGCAAATGTAAATGATAATGGCATGATGATACAAAGTGTCTAAAACTGTTTTAATGTGACCTTTATATAAAGTTATACTTTACACTTTTATTTTTGGTGTGTGTGGGGACAAAAAATATTTTGTCTTCACGTACATGTACTTTATTTTTCTACATGTTTTGTGTACTTCTGGTTCAGTTTTTACATTAGTTTTTGTTTGACTGTTTGATTTGTTTTCTGCTGTTAGACTTACCTTTCATGGATTTGTGAGATATAAATTCAGAATTTGAACAAAATTGCAAGACAAATTTACAATTGCATGAAAAACAGTTCAAATTGTGAGATAAAAAGTAACTCTGCGGAAACAAGTAAATATTAATTATTACAAGATTCAAACTCAGAATTTAACAACAGCAACAAAAAAGTCGGAATTGCAAGATATAAATGTAAAAATGAGCTAAAACGTCAGTTGCAAGAAACAGTATAAACTTGCAATTGTAAAAAAGTCAAAACTGTGAGGTAAAATGTTACAATTAGTTTTTTTTTAGATGTAAATTCAGAATTGCAAAATAAAACTGAACTTTGATATAAAATGCAGAAATGCAGGATAAAAAAGACTTTCGAATAAATGTTGGGGATAGTCATTACGTTTGACCAAATTCTCTTTTTATTTATTCCATGGCAGACACAATATATTGAACTACGAGATGCAGAATTGAGAGGAAGAAGTCAGAATCATGAGATGATAACTCTCAACTATATATATATATATAAAAAAGATTAATTAAAGAAATTAAAATTTGATTTGTGAGCGAAAGCTGGATTTTTTTGGTTTTGGAAACAAACTTCCATAGAATAATATCTGTGAGTGAAGGTCCAGTCAGAAGAGAAATGAACTGACCATGATGCTTCTCCCTAAGACCTGCTTTCAGAGAATACACCTTGAGTGTGTGTGTGTGTGTGTGTGTGTTCAGGGCGCGTCCTCCAGTCTGGTGGTGAAGTTTGCAGACACTGATAAGGAGCGGACGCTTCGCCGGATGCATCAGATGGCCGGTCAGCTCGGGATCTTCAGTCCCATGACCATCCAGTTTGGAGCATACGGAGCTTACACACACGCTGTGAGTCTCACACACACGCGCACACATAGTCTTTATGAGGTTGTGTTTGTGCTTTGTACTAAACTGTGCATTTGTCCATGTCTGCGGTCATTCGTAGAGCTTTATGATTTGTAAAAATGGTGCAGAATCACATAATCAAAAATGTGAGAGGAATGTCATGGATTTTGGCAACGTTTGGAAGAAAAAGGGCTGTACACCTAATTAAATTGTAATATGGTGAAGCTCAAGAACACTGCTGTTTATTCTGATATTTTGATTTCACAAAACCCTATAAATTAGATATTTGGTAAACATTTAAAAAGGGTCAATTATGTCTTTGCTCCGACGATCTGAATCAGTGACTGTAGGTATGTGTTATTATTAAAGCATTTGCTTTTGACTGTTCAAATGTAGAGTTTGCGCTGTGCAGAGTAACGTTGTGTGTGTGTGTGTGTGTATACAGCAGATCCTTCAGCAGCAGCAGCAGGCAGCGCTCATGGCAGCGACGCAGGGCTCGTATCTCAACCCCATGGCTGCCATCGCCGCCGCTCAGATGCAGCAGATAGCAGCTTTCAACGTCAACGGCCTGGTGCCTGCACCCATGACACCATCTTCAGGTACACACACACACACACACACCATCAGTCTGATTCTGTAGAACAACAAGTGTAGAGCCACGTTCACACAGCAGCAGAATCCAGTTATCAGACCTGTATTTGAGTCGTAAACTTCATCTAACAGTACAGAAGGACAACAAACACACAATTTATCAAGAGCAGTATTTGGAAGGGACACAAATTACTTCATCTGATGTTTAAGTGAATAAAATAGTTACACAACTATTGACTTTCTCATCAGACTTGTGTGTGTGTGTGTGTGTGTGTGTGATGTAAAAGAGGAAAGCAGGCATAATGATACTAAAAATTCAACTTTGATCACAGAAATAAATTACAATTTAACATATATTCAGATAGAAAACGAGTGTTTTACATTATAATAATATTTCACAATTTTTACAGCATTTTGAATTAAATTGATGCAGCCTTTGTGAACCAAAAAGATAAACATCATATCAAACCGAATTAGGTTTTGATTGCCGGTAGGATGCTGTGCAGGTAGGCTGTGTCGAGTGTGTCTTCTGCTCAGTAAGACACAAGGTGTGATGGGAAATGATCCGTTTGCCTTTGACCAGAGAGTCCTTGACTGAAGAATACAGACGTGAAGATTTGTGATGGATAATCCCAGACCCCTGTTTGACCCCTGTCACACACACACTTCTGATGTGCTTCTGCGTGACTTTAAGCATCCAGCTACAAAAGCCCGCTGACACCTCGGAGGAAGGGTCACGAGGAATTAATTAAAGTTCTTCCTCTCGCTCTCGTCTGTCAGTTTCCCGCTTTGATAATCCGTGATGTGGACACACACTCTTGTTGCCCGTCAGCTTTAATCTGGCACCTCTGAAATGCCCTTGGAAGAAAGCCGAAGGAAGTTGAGCGATCAGTGTCAGAAGGGCAGAGGAGAGACACGTCTGGGACTGAGACACCAGAAAACAATTATTAAAGCTGAGGACAAACCTGCTTCTGGACGATAAACTAGGAGCCAATCAGACGCTTTTCACTTTAGACTTCTGTAATGCATTGAATAAGTGCACTCACGTTTTCTAGTCATGATTTACATCGTGTTAGAAACCGTGAACCAAAACAAACATATTGGAGGTGAATCACAACATTATAAACTGAATTTAAACAAAAACCAAACAGAAAAACAAAAATCATGATTATTTTAAAAATAAGTTGAATTAATGCACATGGCTTCAACAGAAGTATATCCTATTAATTACAATTAGAGTGGTGTTTACAGTGCAGTCACATGTAAATGTACAAGCTATACATCTGGTGTAAAGAACTGAAATAATAGTTAGTCTAAATACAATTATTAGTGCTGTCAAACAATTAATCGTGATTAATCGCATCTGTTGTATGTATATATCAATACACACACATTCAGTATATATCTGGAAAATATTTACCCGTATATACATTATATTTATATTTAATATATAAGCATAACATATTTTTCGTAAACATACGCATGCGTGTGTGTATTCATATATGCATAATAAAAAATATACAAGGTACACACATATATATTAAGTTAATAAAACCTTTTATTTTGGATGCGTAATTGTTTGACAGCACTAACAATGACCTAAGACTGCATGTACAGCAGAAAGTACAGAAGGTATGCGGATTATTGTGTGCATCTAACAGGAGAGCAGTAACTGTGCTGTTTTGAATACTAATAACATCAGTAGTTTGCACAGACTGTATATATAGTTTGTTTTGTTCGCCCCAGGCGCCAGCACTCCCCCCGGCATCGGCGGCACCGCTGTGCCCAGCATCGCTGCTCCGATCGGGGTCAACGGCTTCAGCGCTCTGCCTCCACAAACCAACGGACAGCCTGCCTCTGAAACCATCTACACCAACGGCATCCACCCGTACCCAGGTAACAGCTTTACTGGAGACAGGTGCTTACTGCAGCCACAACACATGTGGATTCAGAGCAACTAAAACAGCATTAAACAACCAAAACCCATCCTGTGAGAGCTGCAAGACACATTGAGCAGATGAAGTCTGGATGTTTTCATAGTATTTGTCTACAAATGTTATTCGTAATCTCTTCAAAAAGCACGTACAAATTTAGCAATCATGCTGGTTTAAATAAATAAATGTTATATAATACTTGCCAAATTGATCAATTGATTGTTTTTTAATTCAAACCTATTCATCAAAGCAAAAAATGTGTATAATAGGTAATCTGATAAGGTGAACCTGACAACACTTATTAACAACAAAAAAAACACAACAACAGTTCACCTGGACTCAACCACATGAGCTGCTGGTGTTATTCTCTACTGCTTGAGCAACAGGAACTGCATTATTAATGAATAAAGTAATCGATCCTGAGACAAAAATCAACATTTTAGACTGAAGCACAGAGCAGTGTGTCACATTTGATCTGAATCCAGCTCATCTGATCTCAGTGTGTCTCTGTGTGTGTGTGTGTTAATGTGGTTAATGAGGACACAAATGTGTATAATAACAAAGGTTATAATAAAAAAAAAGTTAATTTATGAGGGTCATTTATTTTCAGTGTCCCTGTAATTCAAAAGGCTTAAAAAACATACTAAATTGTGTTTATTTGAGAATGTAAAAGTGTGTTGTGTTTCCTGTAAGGGGTAGGTTTAGGTGTAGGGTCAGTGTAGGACAA
>JAUMHQ010000081.1:18835652-18846618 GCA_032361165.1 Enteromius paludinosus
AGGTGTAGGGTCAGTGTAGGACAATACCACATACAGTCTGTACAGTAGAAACACCATTACACCTATGGAGAGACCCACGTGTGTGTGTGTGTGTGTGTGTGCAGCACAGAGTCCGACGATGGCCGATCCTCTCCAGCAGGCGTATGCCGGAGTGCAGCACTATGCAGGTGAATCTCTCTGTTTCTCAAGGATGTCTTCATAATATATGCATAAAAACAATATATACATAATAAAAAAAATTGAGTTACGCTTATATTGTAAATATATTTATACATAATATAAATGATATGATAAATGAATATGTATGTATATGTCTGTGCATTAAATATATACCAAATGTGTTTGTATTGTAGAAACACAAACTTTTATTTTGGATGCAGTTAACCGTGATTAATCATTTGACAGCATTACTATTTATATATTATTATATTTTTTGATATTTTTCTTTTCATTTAAGTTCTGAGTTTACCACTACTTACAGTACAGTACCGTACAGTACCAGAGTCATTGTAGTATTACTTATGCACTATTGCACTATTATTTTTTTTTTATTAACACAGTATATTAGTTTCATTTTTCTGTTTTGTGTGTTCTATTTTTTGTTTGTTTTTAATGTAGCTTTCATTTCAATCTAAATTTTTCACGGTAGTGTTATTTTCCTTCTCCTATATCCTGTAGTCTGACTGACAGTTTGGGACACCACTGAAGACCTTGCATCCATCTCCATCTCTCTCTGTCCTCTGACACTTGTAGTGTGTCGCTCAACCTTTGTCCGGTCCATATGGAGATGTTGTCTTCCCATCTCTTCTTCTGTCTGCCTCTCTTCCTTCCTCCGGGGCACTGTGCTTGTAGAATTGCCTTGGCTCTTGTGACATGACCGTACTTCAATTTCAGCTTTTTGACTGTTGTCAAGAGATCTTCGTACGGTCCAATGGCTTGGTTCTTAACTTCGACATTTGTTATGTGATCTTTGTAAGAGATAAGAGTGTAAGAGTGGCTTGTCTTCTTTCCTCTAAATCAGCGGTAAGGGTCCAAGACTCGCACGCGTACAGAAATATTGACATCACCGGGGAGTGCATCAGTCTGATCTCAGAGCTGATGGTCCTCATATTGGATAGTGCTGCTGATGATTTCTGGTTTTGAGCCTTGGTCTGAAACGATGGCTCCAAGGTATTTAAAACTACTGACAGAAACTTTTGTCCATTGACTCTGATCTCTCTTGTGATGCCTCTGCCTTTGGTGTTGTTGGTCATCAGCTTAGTTGTTTCGGCGCTTATTTCCATGCCGTATGCAGCAGAGGGTTTGTCCAGTCGTTCCACCAATTCGTCAATCTCTTCTTCACTGCCCGCTAGGCCATCAGTATCATCTGCAAAACGTAGGTTCGTGATCGTTCTGCCACCAGTGCTCACTGACCCATTAAACTGATCAAGGCCGTCTTCCACGATTCTTTCGTGTGAGGAGAAAGTAAGCATCCGTGCCTGACTCTGACTGTTGTTCAGAACTATTCAGCGATGTTGCTGTTATAGTACACTGCACCGGTGGCTCTATGACTCACGTTGGTGCTAATGTTGTACTTCGTCATGGTTGCCTGTAACGCTGCGTCAAACGCCTTTTTGAAGTCTACTATTGCAGTTTTTATTAATATTTTGAATTATTTTTTATAGTTTATATTTACACTTTTATTTTAGTTTAATTTTTAGTAATTGATGTGCTTCTACCATTTGTATTTTTTTTTTTTTTTTTTTTTATTATTACATTTAAATTTTTAGTTCTTTTTTAGTGCTGGTTTTTTTCATTTTATTTTTTCGACTAATTATTTTATTTAACAAAGTCTTAGTTTTTGCCGTTTTTACAGTAATAAACAAACTGCATACAGCAAGAATATTAAGTGAATTCCTGTAATCTGTCTGTAATAAAGAGAAAAAGGTAGCAGGTGAGTCCGAGCTCAGGTGATGACGATGATGATGATGATGAAGAGCTTTGTTCATGTGTAATGTGTGTAAGTTAATGTGTTTAATCAGGAATATTAACGTGATTCTCTCTCATTGGTTAACAGCAGCCTATCCTGCCGCCTATGCACCAATCAGCCAAGCGTTTCCACAGCAACCAGCCATCATCCCCCAGCAACAGCGGGAAGGTGAGTGAAACTCCTCCCCCTCAGGTGACAGATGATAAAGCTCTGAGAGAATTTGATTTAATTTACTGTTAATCCATTTCTTTGTTTTGTCTTTTATTTAGTTTTCTATTTTCTATTTTAGTTGTTTAATCTTGCATTATTTGATTGAGTTTTAATAAAAAAAGGTTTCTTTTATCTTTTGATTTTGTTGGTAATATATTTGAATGTTACTTTTGTGTTTTATTTTCATTTATTATGTAAAGTTTCTGTCAGTGAGTTTCCCGGTTCGTTCTGTGTTTATTCAGAAGTTTCTATTGAGTTAAAATCAAGCTCGTTTGTACTCTGTTCTTGTGGGATGCATTTTCTAAATTGAATTGTGTCCCAGAAATGAATTTGAATCGCTCAGAGTCATCATAATGAGTTGTGAAGGTGTTTGGAAGTAGTTATTTAGTTTGTAATGATGGTTTGCCCGGCGGGGTGGAGTTAACCCTTAAACTCAGTGCTGAGTCACTCTTTCCATCAGTTCTCTCAGAGAAGAAGATAACACAAACAGTATCAGCAGCCAAAGTCTCTTTGCTAAATATATGTTTTTATTATCAGTTTATTCTTCATTTTATAAAGAATATGTAAATATATATATATAAAAAAAAAATAATCTTTTGTTTGATTGCATTTTAAATATACACATTTTTTTGCATTTATGTTATTGTTTTATTTCATTTTAACATCAAAATAATTTTTCTTTTCATTGTTTGTTGTATTTTTGGTTCATTCTCATCATTTGCACCATTTTATTTAATTTTTATTCTAATATTATTAAATTGTATTACTTTATTTTTATATTATTTTTATATTTATATTATTTGTAATTTTTTATTGTATTACTTTATTCATTTGTATTACTTTATATGCTGTCATTTTTGTTGGATATGCCATTAATATAACATTTTATTTCATATTTCTTTAATTTTTGTTTTGTCTTAATTTATCATTTGTTCTGTTGTTGATACTCCATCAGCAATTTTATTTCATTTGATATTTTCTGTTATTGCTTTATCTTGTGTATTTAATTTTTTATTACATTTTTTTTAGATTTTAATACTATTTTTATAGCACTTTATTGTACTTTTATATTATTGAATAAATATTTGATTATATTGGTAAAATATTTATTTAGTATTTTCATATATTCTGTTTTATTTAGCTGTTTGTTTGTGGTTAATATTTATTTATTTATTATTGACAATCTTTGTCGTCTCACATGATCTCTGCCAAGCGCCGAGAGACTCGAATTATTTACCTTTTTTTTTTCACAAAAGTCTCAACACTTTAGAAGTGCCTTCAGTTCCCATCTCCACGTTTAATCAAATCTCAGTTTAACAGAGACGACAGTGTCTGAATCACAGACTGAGAGCAGGCCTTCAGGGTACGTCTCTGTGAAATCTCATTTGCGTCTCTTTTCTCTCTCTCTCTCTCAGGACCGGAGGGCTGTAATCTGTTTATTTATCACCTGCCACAGGAGTTTGGAGACGCGGAGCTCATGCAGATGTTTCTGCCCTTTGGTAACGTCATTTCCGCCAAAGTCTTCGTGGACCGGGCGACCAATCAGAGCAAGTGTTTCGGTGAGTTCCCACAATGCCGTGCTTTATTTCCTGCGTCTCTTTATGAGATTCTCTCTGATATCCATCATCTCTGCCGCTTCATGACTGAAACCTGTGCTTTGGGGCAGTCGTGGCCTAATGGATAGGGAGTTGGACGTCTAACCCAAAAGTCGTGGGTTTGAGTCCCAGGTCCGGCAGGGTGTGTAGGTGTTGGGAGTGAATAACCACCTTCAATACCTCGACTTACTGTCGAATACATACCGTTTAAATACATTAAGCTTTATTACAGTGAACAAAGAGAGTAGTTGTAGGTTTTGTTTTATTATTGATAACAAACCGTACCCAGAAAGCCGTTCTCCTCGCAGCTGCATGGAAAGCGTGAAGTGCCTCGTTATATTTCCCATGATTCCTGCTGAAGTGTTTTTCAGCATCTTTACATGTAAGCGTTATTTTCCTGTCTATTCATTAAGATCTTGAGGAAACGAGCGGCTGCAGTAGAATCAGATAAAGCCTGTGCTCAGGAAGAAGTGCTCTGGAGAGGAACATTACTCTCATGTCAGCCGCGCTGGAATCAGACTCATGAGCGTTTATCAGCACGGACACGCTAAACACACGCCTGTTTATCTGAAGATCAGACCAGATCACTCAGACTCACACACACTCAGCTCTTCAAAACTGAGATAAATCATCTCTCCACTCCAATTTTACAATTTTAAAATACCATCAAAGAAATTCTTTTTTTATTTTATTTTTGCTGTATCGAAAACATACCAAACTGTGACACCACTGTATCGTATTGAACCGAACCGTGATTTTGGTGAACCAATACACACCTAATACATATATATGCATGTCATTTTGGTTATTAACTGACATCAGAGAAATGTATAAATGTGGATGTGTTTGAAATGATTGAAGCGTAAAATTTCAAGGCAACCTCAAGTAATTACTAGATCTCAGAAGCAATGAGCTGATGTCTTTGTTCCTGACCGTTCCTCCTCACTCACAGACTCAGCTCTGGTTGTGTGTTTGTCTCAGGATTCGTCAGCTTTGATAACCCGTCCAGCGCTCAGGCAGCCATTCAGGCCATGAACGGCTTTCAGATCGGTATGAAGAGGCTGAAAGTCCAGCTGAAGCGGCCCAAGGACGCCAACCGGCCGTACTGACGCTGCCTGACCGCTGCGCCTTCACTCACAGGTCAGAGAGAGCCTCAGTAACCGTGTGCTTTAACACATATTCACCCAGATCATCCCACCGCTCACGATAGAGACATAATGACACGTATTATCTTGAAGATGTCTAGTATTAATATATGACTTGACATATATTTAGTTTTGTTGATTGTGGTCATGATGATGGTCTTAATAGTGACCGCTGGCATAACAGTGAATTTAGGAATACAGTAAAAATGTTGCAATGACAAATAAGTTCAAATGTTATGAGTAAGTCACGATATTGATGTAGGACTTTAGCAGTAAAGTAACAATTTGATGATATATGTTACAAAAAAAGAACAATTTTGAAACGTGTTCATGGTTGCATATATCTCAGTATTCCTATCATTGTTGTATAAAGTTTGTTTGTAATGGCTAATGATAACTCTAGAATGTGATCAAACTGTTTCAAATATCTTGGCTGAGATATATAATTCAGTGAACACGTTATTCCACCGTTCATAATTTTGCCCAACCATAAAAAAAAGAACAGTTATCGATTTTTTCAGAAGGGTTACTAATGACACTTCCTTTTGGGATATTTCCTTCTAACTAGGGATAAAATAACAGGGATATTAAACTAGGGATGAAACTAAAGATTGCATTAATTTTGATGAATTGTGTTAAAGTAATAACCGAACAGAAGTTCAGCAGAAGGGAGATGCGTCATGAATATTGTTGATTTTCTCACATTCATGTCATAACAGACTTCTTTCTGAACAATATTCATACTAAACTTTCTGTCAAGCTCTAAAAAGGACATTTTATATGTAAATATATTGAGAAGAGCATCACTTTTTTCGGTGCTGAAATCTGAGCTGATCCAAGCTTTCCCCTAAATTTCCAATTGATTGTATTTTCCTTTTTTATTTGATTTGATTGTACTTTACTTTTCCTTTCCATGATTTTGTTTTACCATTTGTTTATTTACCATTTATTATTTTATTGATGTTTCATTAATTATTTTTTTTTGTCCATTATTAGTTTTTTAATTGTTGTTTTTTGTTTCATTTTTAAAAAATATTTTTGTCATTATTTTTATTTCATTTGATAATTTCATTAAGTAAAATTATTTTTTTACCTTTGTCATGCCATTATATCCATTTTTCCTCAAATGCACTCAAACGTTCCCCTCCATTGCATCTCTCACATCTCATTGATGCTTGTTTTTGCTTACATCTCTTTTCCGTGTTCCTGTGAAGAAGGGAAGTCATACGGGTTTGGAGGGTGATGAATGTGACGGATAAACACGGCTCAAGAACTCATTCCCCTGTTTGTCTTCTTCGCTCAAACCCATGAAGCCCGTCAGCACTAATGTTAACGTTTGTCTCAATGTTTTTGCATATGTGTCCTGATTTATGGGCTGCATCTAAATTCCTAAAGCCATGTGTCTCTGTCAGGGCTCAGGTAGCTCAGGACGGGTCTCGTAGGTTTGTGTTCTTCAGGGATGCTCTGGTGTCCAGCGCTGTAAGTCCAAACCCTGCTGTGAGCGTGGCATGACCTTCTCTCTCTATATCTCTCTCCGGGGCAGCCGTAGCTGGCCGGTCTTCCAGGGACTTTGTGTTGTTGTGCTCTTGCTGGATATTTCTCTCTTTCTCTCTGTTTGTTCTGGTGTGTGTTTTTGTGAGGTTTTGAAGGCTTGATGGTGTTGCTTCATTTTTCTTCAAATTGCTATCGTCTCTGATAGTGAAAGAAAGAATTGTTTATTCTATTCACATGGCTTCATCGGGACACCTTCTCTCAAATTCACTGTAAAAACTAGTGCTTTTGTGTAGTTTTGAGTTTCTTTTTGTCTTTTACTGTACAAATAACATTCTTAAATGAAGATGCATTTACCTGAAAAGCAAAACAAGTAATTTTTCAGTAAAACAATTCTCAAAATTAAGCGAGTTTATTCCTATTTTGTCTTTTTTTCATTTATATTTAATTTTATTATTTAATTATTTTTATTCATAATTTCTTTTTGCATTTTTCCTATTTATTATAATTATTTTTATGATAATATTATAATGAATATAATATATTATAATATTTAAAAAATTTTCCCATTTAATTTCAATTTGTAGTTTTTTTTGTTTTATTTGAAAAGTCACTTAATTTTCACTCACTTAATTTTTTTAATGCATTTTTAAAATATTATTTTAAGTAATTTTGCTACCAAAAAAAATTTGAATAAACTAGTGTTTTGGGATGCAGTTTTGCTTGTATATTCATCCCTGCTTTATTAATAATGTTTACCAAGTCAGTGCAATTCAATGTTTTTCTAAAAGGTGCATTAAATCGAATTGCTCAAGCTGTAGTTTTTAAATCAGTAAGTGATAAAGCATGTATATTAGATATCGCTGCTGGTTTGAACTGGGTTTGAGTCACATGATTTAGTTCCTGGGAGGTTATGTTGAAGACCCAAGGTTTAGTTCAGATCACTTTATCTGTATATTAAAGACCAGATCTGTTCTGATCATCTGTGATTGTGTTGCATTGTTAATGACCACAAAATGACCTGGAAACATGTCTTTAACATCATGTTGCTGCTTCTGTTGCTTCTGTCTTGTAGTTGCTGGTTACTTTTTGCATAATATATGATCAGGGCAAAATTTCCCTGTTGTGTAGGATTTTACTTGTATGTTAGACACTGATGGTTGTTGCTTGTTCAGTTTCACATTATTTTAAATAAGCTTGCTGGACACAAACAGACAGAAAACACTTTTGCAAGCCACTTCACTTCCATCTAGACTGTGAGATGGGACTTTTTGAGAAGCTGAACTCTCAGATGAATGTCATGAAACCGAACTGGCTTACATAAATCCCAGCCCAATGTCAAAATAAACATACTTAAATTGAAAAATAAACATACAAAAAATATTAAAAGCCTATTTTAGGATCCCTTAAATGTTCTGTATTGATTTGCAATTTTTTCATGATATTTAAAAATACCTCTTTCCCTAATTCACATCTAAGAAAAATATTTAATATTATTATTATTACTGTAATGCAAGTAAATAAATCAACATAATGTTATTTGAAGATGTCTGACCTAAATTGAAAGAAAGTTGCATGTATTTTAAGTTAGCAATATAATATATGTATTTATATTAAATACATAAATACTGTATACAGCACCATTAGGTTTTTCTACATTGTTCTACACTATTTTCATTACAATTAAGGACATTTCCTTTCGAGTTTTACTACTGTTTTGCAAAATAATCAATAAAATATTATTTAAATAGTCAAATAAAAAAAAGTGCTGTATTTATGCATTTTATATTTGTGTATTATTTATATGTGCACTGTACAGTAGTATTTGTTGTTCTGCTTTTGTGCTGTTTTTTAATGTAATTTTTGGTCTGTCATGAGAATAATGACAATTACACCTAAACTCCAAAATAAAACATCAAATTTATGGAAAAAATGTGTTTAGTTTAAGAAAATCGAAAGCAATGTCACATAATGCAGAAATATCTGAATGATCAGCAAATTCTCTGCATTGTTTTGCGTTATTTTCATTACAGTTTAATGCAATTTCCTCCTGTTTCCATCAGATCTTTTTAATTGCTGTAATGCAAAATAAAATAAAATAAATAAATGAACAACCAAACAAAACATTAAAAGGTCGAATTTGATTTATGGTATTAATGCATTTCATAAAATATGTTAGGTAGTTATACTTTAAAGTGTGCTGCACTGCTTGTGCCGTGTTTTAATGCACTTTTTAGCCAAATGCTGCAAAGCTTTAAAGGGGTCATGTGATGTCACTAAAAAACACATTATTTTCCACATACTGTACATTATTGTTTCTCCTCTAAGCCTCTCCTCCTGAAATGGGTCGATTTGTACAAAGCTCATTGTTTTAAAAAAGTGAGGTGTGCTCACGTTTGAATAGTAAGTAGCAGCTTCTTCTAATAAGAAAACCGTATCAGGGTTATGTATATAACCCCCAGTTCCTTGAAGGAACGAGACACTGCGTCGAAACACTATGGGAACACCTCCAGTTGCTCCACGCTCTGAATCTGCTGTGTCAGTCCAAACAGGACACATCGACCAGGAAGCTTAAGAAGTGCGTGCAAACACAGCACTCTAGCCTCAAGAATGAAGCAAGCGCTGGTAGGGATGCCGTGGGTGTGGCTAAGAGATGCAGTGTCTCGTTCCTTCAAGGAACTGGGGTTATCTTCATAACCCTGAGACGTCGAAACGCTATGTGAACGCAATACCCACGCCCCCAGACCCACAAGTCCCTGCCTAGTGTGGGAGCTGCATAACTAAGGCAAAAGAACAACTGAGCCTGGGGTAGCCGGAAGGTCAAGCCTGTAGAACCTGACAAAGGTCAGCGGGGAAGACCAGCCTGCTGCTTTGCAGATGTCCAGAACCGAGACCCCTGCTAAGAAGGCTTTTGAAGCCACCACACCTCTAGTCGAATGAGTTCTGACTCCCATTGGCGAGGGGAGCTCAGTAGACACATAAGACTTAGAAATAGCATCCACGATCCACCTGCTCAGAGTCTGTCTGGAAGCAGGCAGACCTCTGCGAGGAGGCCGAAGCAGACCAACAGCTGGTCCGACCTTCTCCACTGCGCAGTCCTGCGAATGTAAGTGTCCAGAGCTTGCAGTGGACACAGACAGTGCAGTCTCTCCTGGTCTGTCTCCAGAAAGGGAAGCACGATAGGGTAAGATCCTCCATCCTCCTTGGGAACTACGAAGAACCAGCTGTAAAACCCGGATTCCCTTTGCAAAGGAGAAACCAACTCGATGGTGCCTTTGCTCAGAAGAGTAGTAACTTCCTGTTCCAATACCAGAGCCTGAGCGGGTCCCACCTTGGTGGGAAGGATACCATTGAAAGCTGGCAGCCGATGCCTGAACTGAATACGGTACCTGCTTTTCACAGTGCTCAGGACCCACTGAGATATATTTGGTAGACGCATCCACATTGCCAAATATTCCACTAAGGGAACCAGTCTCTCTGGTCGAAAGAGCAGCGGTTGTCTCAACCCCCCTGGCTCGCCACAAGGGGTTTGAACAGACCGCTGATGCAACCCCCTCGGGGGAAGCACGCACCCTGGCTCTGCTGAGTTGCATCCCAGAGAGAGCCGATGGGCATTAAGAGAGCAGAGAAGGGAAACAGGTGCCATGTGCTGCGGCAGAGACCATTCCCCTACCCAAAGGCTTGCTCTCTGGTGTCCTGATCTTAAAATTAGAACCTTTTCGTGCTTTGGGCTTTCTGAAGAACTTCTCTCAAGTCTCTCCGAGGTGCGGAAGCTCCAGCGCCAGAGCACCTACTATCCCCTGCACCCAGGTCTCGCTGGGGCGCACCAGCAGCCACGCTCTGTTTTTGGCTACCTCGATAGGAGGAGGAAGCTTTGGAGGCCTGCTGCTTCTGGCCAGTGGCCCTTTGAGTCAGCGTCAGCCTGGTACGCCTGTAACACCGCTAGGGTGTGCAGACACGCACCTGCCTGACCCGCTGAGGCATACCCCTTTACCACCAGTGCCGAGGTGACTCGCAGCCTTCAGTGAGGATGGAGGATGAATGCCGTGTGGATAGCTGATCTCGGGGGAAAGTGACCACATGTGGTGCTTCCGTACCCGGGGTGCTCACTGATCTGTATGCCTGGGAAGGAGATTCTCGATTCCCTCCATCAGATCAATTTGTGAGCCCCATGAATGCAGGCGCCGATCCGCCTCAGCGGCAGCGGGACCTGCACCACGGGGCACACTAACAAAGACTCCCTCGGCAAAGAGAGATCTTCTTAAGCGCAATGTAGCCAGGGAGAGGTGCATGCAGTGTGGGCAAACCCCTCCCTCGAGGGCGACGTCTCGTGTCCTGTTTGGACGGATTACACAGCAGATTCAGAGCGTAGTCACGCTGGAGGCATTCCCATAGTGTTTTGACGCAGTGTTGAGTTCCTGAAAAGGAACTAACTTACTTAAAGGTTGTGAGTCGTCAGCAGCAGACTGTTCTTGCCTTTCTTTCTAGTCTCTGTGCACAGCCAGCATAGACTGCTCTGTCAGCTTCAGGAATCAGTCCTCCGGAAATGTGCTGAA
>JAUMHQ010000081.1:18846718-18859124 GCA_032361165.1 Enteromius paludinosus
AATGTGCTGAACACACTCCAATATTTGTGTTACACTGTTCTGGAACAGTGTTGGAAACACAACTTAACACTGATTTCCAGTTGTGTTCTCTTTTGGAAGCACACTCCAGAACATGGCGCCCGCAGCAACAATACAGACAGAATAATAGCTCCGCCTTCTTTCTTTGTGTAACTTTTGGGTGGTGTGTTTCAATGAGCTGTTTTAGGGGGGTGTGGACAAGTCATAACTTTTATAAAGAATATCTCTTCGGTTTTGAATCTTTAATCTTTGCAACTTTACAGATCTTCTTTATGCACCGAGTATTACATTTTAAATCTCATCATATGACCCCTTTAAAAGTTGTGCAAATGGAAAGTAAAGCAAAAAGTCTGTATGATCCTAAAAATAGACTTGATTTTCTTAATGCATAATATCATTTCCTTTGATTTATGGGCTGGAATACGAGCTGTGAATGTTTTCATGAACATGTAAATGCTGATTTGTGTTTAGAGCGTCTTTGATCTCCAGCTCCGTCTTCAGCTTCTTCTCTCTGTCTCTCTCTCTCTCTCTCTCTCAGGATGAAGGACGACGACCCCTTATTTCCACAAGTGCAGTATCAAAAGACTTTTGCTCTGCTACATATCACGGGAGGCGAACGAGTACTGGGGTTATACTGGAAAATCAGCCGGAAGAACTGGAGGATTTTTTTTCTGCCAACTTTCTTCTTTTTCTTATTTTTCCCCGCTTCGGCATTTGCAGGATGCTTTTTTGGCCTTTTTGCAGAGACCGACTTTTTTGCTGCTGTTTTTTTTAGACGAGGTTGAGAAGAAAAAGAGAAACAAAAAAAAAACCTTTATGAACACATTATGCTCAAAGCATGCACAAACACACACACACATCCGAGACCTTATCCTCGCCTTTACATGCACACAGAACTCCTCATGTAAATATATTGATCTCCCCACACACACACACACACACACCAGCCTGCTGCCATTTTTGGTTTTCGTGCCTACACTGGTATCTGCGCTCTGGACGAGAATCCAGGAATATCTACATGCATCATTCCTTAGAAAATAGGGACCAAAGGACTACACACCTTTTAATATATATATATATATATATATATATATATATATATATTAAAAAAAGTCAAGAACTCTTACCTTGTAGCTGCAAGTAAAACGAATACTAACGTTAAAAGTAGAAGAGCGTACATCTGTAGGTCCGGCAGTCTGACCAAACCTTTGCTCTGGTAGCTGTTTCTTGCACCGACGTAGTTTAGAAATGTAGAATATAGGAGTAGAGTTGTTCATTTTTCATGTTTTGTATTTATTTTTATTAGCGAATATAATACTTGAACTTGTACAGAAGGAAGGCGGATGTACAGAAAACGTTTGGCGCTCTTTCTCCATTCCATCACGGATTCGGGATATATCCAGGAAGCCTTTGTGTTTGTGCGACAATCCACTGACCATCGGACGAGGCTTCTTGTGCTCGGAGAGAAAGATCGTCTCTGAACTTCAGACTTTAGCGAGACGAATTGGAGGAGGACGATAGCTACTGAAACTGCCAAATGAACCACAAACGTTTGAGACGATTGAGGCTGAACCCAATCTGACTGAACTGATCGTATCGCTCACATTCACACTACATTATTTTCATTCTTAGTATTTTTGTCTTTCGTCTTTCTAGTTTAAATATTAGTGCCGTCAAACAATTAATCACATCGAAAATAATGGATTTTGTACATTGCATAATATATGTGTGTGTACATACAGTATATAATTAGAAAATATTTACATATTTATATTAGTCTAATTTAATTTAAATAAATATTTAATACATTGACATAAAATTTTATATATATATATATATATATATATATATATGCATGTGTGTATTTATATATACATAATAATACACACAGATAGATTATTTAAACAGATACTTTTATTTTGGATGCGATTAATCGCGATTAATCATTTGACAGCACTAAAAAATATTTAAACATTCTTGAATCAAAATGCATTTACTTGACAAGTAAAAAAAGTTAAGTATGAAAAGTATGTAATACTTTTGCTTAAAACAAGCAAAAATATCTGCCAACGGGGTGAGAAAAATAATCTCAAATCAAAGATTAAACAAGATTATTTTTAGCAAATATTTCAGTTTGACATAATATCTTAAGTCGATTTACTTGTCAAGTATGCATCTTGATTCAAGAATTGTTTCTTAGTATTTTTGCCTTGTTTTCCAGTATAAATATAGTAAGAAAATCATATTTTGCAGCATAACACTTTACTTGAAACCTTTGTGTATAATGCATTTTACAGATGCTTATTTTATAAAAAGATTTTCTTCCGCAGTATTTTTGTCTTGTTTTCTAGAATAAATATCTATAAATTCATGATTCGGTGTGCATTTACTTGACTTAAGATATTATGTCTTATTTTCTACAAATATATTCCAAATTTTATTTAGTTTTTACGTAAATTAAGTAAAAATGTCCTCCAATGGGGCAAAAAAGATAATCTTGTTTAGCATTTCAATTATAATGATTTTTCTTTCCCTATTGGCAGATCTTTTTTACTTACTTTTTTACTTTACGAACAAAATTTGGGTACATTTTTCGAAACACAAGACATAATATTTTTAGATTAACTAGTCTAGTAAATGCATCCTGATTCAAGAATGTGTAGATATTCATACTAGAAAACAAAATAAAAATACTAACAAAGAAAATTCCTTAAGTTCAGTTGCTGCCTTCACATTTTTTAGGGATAATCACTTTGGATTGCATTAAACTGACTTTTAAAAAACTGTTTAAAGAATTCTGAAATGTAATTTTGGAACTTATTTTGATGAGTTAAAGTAATGCAAAAACATAAGCTGCCATGACCAGATCCTGCTATGCATTATAATGTGCATTACAAGCCATAATTAATTCATTAAAATATGTCTAAAATGCATTATACGGTATACAAAGGCTTCAGGTAAAGTGTTACAAATATAAATACTTAGTCAACATGAAACCGCATTTACTGTTTTAAGAAAAGTAAAGCGGAAACAAATTTTATCCACCAAGAATTGATTCTCTGAGCTTTTTATTGTATAAAAAAGTCATTTCATTGAAATTGAGGCCAGAAATGTGTATTAATATGTTGAAAATGGTCTGTGTGGATTTCATGTTGACTCTGAAGGAGAATGATTTGGATCAGATTGCATGTTTCTCCTCGTCATTATATTTATCGGATTTCACACATCTGTTCTGGATGAGCTTCATCTTCAAACCCGGACCAGAAATAATTGAGAAAACGATTAAAACGCAAGCCTAGCTTCTGAAGCTCAACAGTTTCCACACGTTTAGAAACAGCATCCGTTTCAGATGTTTTTGTGCTGTGCTGACCAGGCCTTAAAAACAAGTGTTCACCTCAGAGTTTGACCACCAGAGATTGATTCCTTCATCTTCGTATATATTCAGAAATCAGAAATCAATGGGCAGGTCTTTATCTGGTCACGGACTGCGTGTGAATCTGGGTCTCAGAGACCGAACCTGACCTCTAAACCTTCATGCCAGCAAATGAGACGTTTATCCTTTAACAATACGCTCCCATCAGGATCCCAAAGGACCAAAACCATGCAATTCTGCCATGCTGCCTGCGCTTGACCGCTGTAGAAGAGGTAACGGCCTGCCCATGTCTGCTTCATCACACTATATTGTGAGGAAATCTCCCTGCAGTCGTCTCACACCATTCCTCTGATCCTGAGTTTGATTCACTCCGTCCTGCGCTGATCGACTCACTTGCTGGAAAACGTTTCTTAATCATTACAGTTTGCACTAGTTCTAGTAAAAAACCTGCTGATGTGCTTCACGCCAGGGGCTTTTTATCTGCATTATTATTTTGTAGGAATATATGTCTGACCGATTGCCATCCTTCATGAAGCTGAAGCGAAGCCTTCAGATTAGTTTGTGAGACCAGTGTGTTATTTTAACATTTCGACAATATTTTGAATTAGATCTTTACATGTTGTTATTTTGTTGTTTTTGTCAGGATTTTTTTACTGTCTAATGTTTTTATTCACTTTGTTCTAGTGTTAGTTTTACTGCAAAAAAAAAATGCTTATTGATTTTTGTCTTGTTTTTCAGTACAAATATCAAACGTTCTTGATTAGCGAAAGATTCTTATATATATATATATATATATATAAAATGTATTGCAGCCATCCAAAATAAAAGTTTTGGTTGAAATATGTATTTGTACTGTATGTATTTGTTAAGTATTTATAAATACACACACATACATGTATATATTTTTGAAAAGTTATGTTTATATATTAAACATATTTATAGAAAATATAAATATGTACATGCAAATATTTTCAAAATATGTACTGTATGTGTGTGTGTTTATATATACGTAACAAATATACACAATACACATATATAAACAAAAACTTTCATTGTGGCTGCGATTAATCATTTGACAGCACATATATATATATATATATTGTTTATTTATTTTTCTATGGACAGAATTTGACTTTTTTTTTTTTTTTAAACAAAAACATATCTTAAACGAAAAAGTATATTTAATAATGTTTAGATATTTGTGCTAAAAAATCTGATATAAATATATGTTTATTTATTTTTGATTCAGTTAAAACATATTTTATTTCAAATAACTTTTTTTAATAGTTTTTTTTTAATACCTGAGAAGTGCCAAATGAAATTTCTCAAGTGTTTCACTTTAGGACGTGACATGTGGCCAGGTATGGTTTCCCACACTAGGAATTTGTGCTCTGTGTTTAACCAATACCAGTGTGTGTACGTACACACACACACCCGGAGCAGTGGGCAGCCCGGGGAGCAGTGCCTTGCTCAAGGGTCTCACCTCAGTCGTGGTATTAAAGGTGAAGAGAGCACTGGTTATTCACTAACCCCACCCACAATCCCTGCCGGACCTGGGACTCAAACCCACGACCTTCTGGTTGCGAGTCCAACTCCCGACCCATTAGGCCACAACTGCCCTGCTCATTTTTCATTTATCCTCAGTGTTTTATTTTGATGAACACCTGCTTGTCTTTGACTGACAGACACAGCAGCGAAGCACACGGATGACTCTGAAGCACTGAAAGCTGAAGCACAGTATTTTTCGGTATTTGACTCATTGTCTGGTTTGGTGCTGCTGGTGTTTTCTAGAATAGGTCGGGTCTGTAGAAACGAGGCCAGAGCTCCTGCCGGGCGTCTGGGTTAAAGTGCCATATATCTGTAGCCACAACAGAGCAGAAGATCGCGCCAACTTTATCAGCGTTAAATCAAGCGTCGTCTGTTCACCTTCACTTACATTCAGAGTGAGTTCAGTGGAGCACAAAGGGTTTGGGAAAGTTTTCCACATCTGTGTGCCCGAGTTTAGAACGAGAGAAAGTGCTTATTATCTGTCTCAGTGCCAACACTGCAAAAAATAAGAATATCTCAGTGTTTTTGTCTTGTTTTCCAAAACAAAGTATCTAAACTCTTACTAAATTACATTAAGTCTGAAAACTGTATCAAAATTTAGTCCAAAAATATCAGCCAGTGGGATCAGAATACTTATATTAATTTAAAGGGAACATTTTTTTTTCCTTATTGGAAGATCATTTTGTTGTTTTAAGCAAAAACTCATTCAATTTGATTCTTAAGATTTATGATTTGGCATAATAATATGATTTTGCATCTTAAATGCATCTCAGTTTCATAATAAATATAGTTTGTTTGGGGTTCTCCAGAACAAATATTAATTGATGAATGTTTAGAAATTTGGACTAAACATAAGTCTAAATTCTTAAGGAAAACAAGATCATTTTGGCAGATATTTTTTCTTGTTTTGTGCAAAAAAAGAAAAAATATATATAATTATGATACATTTGTTATGCTTTTTTCCAGGAAACATAAGTTAATATCTTATTAGTCATTATGTTTCTCAAGTAAATTATTATTAATTTAAAAATATTTAGATATTTATAATGGAAAACAAGGCACTTACTAAGCAAGATATACGTTTATGGCAGTGAATGTAGTTATGAAGAACACAATGATCTCCAGTAGTCGTGTGTCAGTCAGGCTCATCTCTGTGCTGCCCTGGCCTTCGTTAAGCGCTCGTTCGCGGTTCGTTAAGAGGTCACACGAGTGAAGAACGTTCCGGAGCGAAGAGCGGATGCCCTCGAGCTCGACTCTCCCCAAAAATAGCTACGATTGTCAAGAAAAGGAAGTCAAGTGTAATTGACTACAAGTCAAGAAATAATGAAAGGAACCATTTCAGACAGGGAAGAAATGAACTCTCCTCGTTTAATAGTTATTTTTTGTAGATGGGCTGAGATGTGGTTTAATAGCAGGAAGAAACGAGATGTAGAGGGCATTGAAACGCATGCAGGCGCAAAACCTGAGAGGCCACAGATCTCTTTTAACTCTCAGGGCATCAGACTCAGTGATGTCATGGTCTGTGGATGCTCTCGGGCACCTGACATGTGGAGCGAGACAAGCATCTTCCTGCAGAAGCCTAGAGGAAGACGAAAGCATGTGCAATCACGTTCGATGAAGCTACAATTCAAAGCAAAAAAAAAGGCAATTGTTTTTTTTTCATTCTGTCGTGATAGCTAGCGAACACTAGAGACTTCGTTTCGTTAGCTTAGCTTCGTCCAGCGTGTTGTTAATATAATCAGAATAGATCGTAGCACAGGGTGGAGGGGCGGGGCTAGTGGGGTGGGGGCGGGGTTTGGGTAACTTTTGAATTGCTCCCTGGTCATCTCGACTGATTTTTCTGTATTTATTCCAGGTTCAGTGCTGAGCCGGTCTAGTTGTTTTTTTATGCTTTTCTACCCTTCTGCGAGTTTCGTTGGCGTTTACATGAGCTTGTTCAGAGATTACGGACGTGTGAATGAGTTTGGTCACTTGGAGGTCAAGAGTGCAGGGAACGAGCTGTTCGACACACGTGTGGTCAGTGTCTCATATCTGGCGTATCTCACCATGAAATAATCAGAAAGTGAATTTAATAAAGAAAATGAAGCCTATTTTTAGGATTATGATCATTTTTATTGCACAATTTAAATATGTTTATTTCTCAAATTCTCATAATTGCAATGCAAAAACTCAAACATGACGTGAAAACGATAATTATATATTATTGAAATCAAGTATTTTTGACATCATGCTGCCATACATTTTATTAATGATTACATTCAGTCATTTTATTACTATCAATGAGGAGAAAAAGATAATTAATATATTCACTGAGTTTAAGAGACGAAAGCTATAAAAGTATTTATGAGGAGTACTGTAGAAAAAAACATTACTTGTGTCTTTGAAGCACTAATATTACAATGACTTTTATATTCACGTTGGGAAATGCTTGTTTTTTCTTTGATTTAATTGATGTTAAAGCTGAGGGTTTCTGAATCTCCAGTGTTACTGGGTTTTGATTGGCATGTCATGTGATGACATCACTTCCTCCCGAGAACGTTATAATATTTCAAGAGATTTGTAATGGCTCATGATTTACTTCCTTTACTTCAATGTTCCTAATTCTGTAAACACCTGCTGGTTTCTAAAGATTTGTTTCTTCTTTTGGATTTTTATTTTTTTTTATTTTTTTTTTGATACCACATATGTACCTTGAGACTGTATTCTTATATTGTGTGTCTTCTTTTTTGATGATTTGTTTTGCTCATATTCACCGTTTGTTTCAATGAACTGTGAGGAGGTTTTTGAATATGCTGGTTGTCTGTCAATGAATGAAGCTTCAAAATATCTCTAGATATAAAAGAATTGTTCCGTCATAGAATAAAAAAATTAAACGTTTGAATTTTTATCTCACATTTCTGACTTTTTTCTCACAATTTTTAAGTTTATGACTCGCAGTTCTGAAATAAGTCTGAATTATGAGACATAAACTCACAAATACAATACAAAAGTCAGAATTTTGAGGAAACACAATTAAGAGGAAAAATGTTATGAGATATAAACAATTACAAGACGAGAGTAAGGATAATGAGATATAAACTCATAATTACAGGACAAAAAGTCATGATAATGAGATATAAACAAATACAGTGATAAAATAGTGATAATGAAATATAAACACAAGTACAGGGGGAAAAATAATGAGAGATAAACACAATTACAAGAAAAAAGTCAGAACTATGGAAGAAAATTTTTTCTTTGAGACAAACTCACAATTACAGGAAAAAATCATAATAATGAGATACAAAGACAATTCCAAGGAAACATGAGATCAACTCAATATTAGTATGAGACAAAATCTGAATTATGAGATACTTACATTTACAGTAAAAATTCTGAGACACGTGAAGTTACTGTTTTAGACGAAAGTCAGAATGAGATCAAAATGTGAGCTATAAACACAATTACAGGAAAACAGGTCATAAAAATGAGATATGAGCACAAATACAGGAAACTAAATTATGAGATAAACTCAATATTATGAGACAAAAGTCCGAATTATGATATCAAAATGTGAAATTATGAGACAAAATTTAGAATTACATTTACATTTAGTAATTTAGCAGATGCTTACAAATGATGACATCAGAAGCAATCAAAAGCGATAATGTGCAATTGCTATAACAAGTCTCAGCCAAATGCAGCACACATAGCAAGTTTTTATTATTGCTATTATGAGATATAAACACAACTGTAAAAATGTGAAAACTGTAAGTTAATTATGAGACAGAAGTTAGAATTATGAGATATAAACTTACAGAGATGCCATAATTTTGAGAAGAATTTCAAGAGGGAAAGTCAGAAATGTGAGATACAAACTCAAAGTGGCAATTATGAATTTCCTATTTGCATTCCTTGACGGAATTAGGATTTCTTGCAAAGAATATTAATGTGGGATCATTTCAATGCGGTAATTGTCTTAAAAGAAGAGCTCAGCCAAAAATGACACACATGCTGTTGTTTCTTCTTCAGTGGAGCACAACTTCAAAACAATCTTCACACCTTTTGTGTTCAACACAAGAAAGACTGTGATACAGGTTTGTGAGTGAGGAAATGATGACATTTTTGGGGTGAAACGTACCTTATTGGAAAAGCATGAATGAAGTGTGAAGAAGCTCACATCTCTCGTTTTCTGCCTAAAGCTCGTTGGACCAAACTGACACGAGGAAGCTGGACTTTTCCCACGATTCCATGCCGAGACTTTTCCGGCAGAGAGACCACAACATTCATGGCTTCTTTTTGAAGTTCCCTCATGCTTTTCTAATCTTTGGTTTGATGCATCAGGACGACGGTCAAATCATTCACACAAAAACCTCTGTTGAGTTGCAATGAAATCTCTTTCGACTCTTTGAAAGAAACACGTTTACTTGAAGAGACACAAGCCTTTAGCTCATGCTGTTCTGTTGAATCAGAGCTGTAAGATAGTCTGGGTTTCCCTCCCTGCTCATGATCTCTGTAGCTCTAGATGCTGATATTCTGCTTAGACTCTAAATAAAGCACAGTCCTGTAGACCAGATTGCCTCGTTTAATTCTCTCACAGTCCAACATTAGCAGCGTGTGTTCGTGGATTCACTGAAATAATGGTGTTAAGCACATCCAAATAGCAAATCATTTAAAAAAAAGGGCAAATAATGAATAATTAATGGCATGTGGGGGGTGAATTCATTAAAATAAAAGGTTTTTTCTTGTATCGGAAAACTCCCTCGCCTCAGGAATTATTTGCATATATTAATGTTTCATAATGCAAAGCAGGTTCTTACGTGTTAAACATTTTAATAATCAGACACATTCAGAGATTCCTTTCTGAAGTGAATGCTAATACAATCCATACAGACACATTCTGCCAAGCTGTATAATGACTTCAGGGGAGTTTTTATGTCAGCTCGGGGCATGTTGTCACATGCGTTACAATTTAAAACATATCCTATTTGTATGTTTTTTGGCCAAATTGTAGTCAGATGAACATTAGAAATTAGAAACGTCAACATTTATTGCAGTTTCAAGAAAAAATGCAATATATACAGTATAATATGTGTTGTATAGTTATATACAATAATAATATCATTTAATTTATAAATGTTTCATGCTTAAGTTTCTGAACAAATTATAGTCAGATGAACATGAAAGTGGGCACCTAATGAAACAATATTCCTCTCAAAAGGGAAAATATATAAATATATATATGTACATACGTGTGTGTGTCACTCACATACAGTACACACACACTGAGATGAGCGTTCTCGTCCTGCAGGTGACAGACTCAGCTCATGTGTGCGTGTGGAACTCAATGATATATGAATATTTAACACAACTCAGTTCATGTGTGATCTGTTATAAATGTACCAATCTTTGTCATGTCACAGGATCCTTGTATCACTCTTTTTAGTGAATATCCTGTCATAATTCATCACCCTCAGAATGAATGTGATTAGGTCTGATGAGGAGTTCATAAAGAGATCCCTGACGTTTGATCATCACAGTTTCTACAAAACTACCGTGCGGCACACTGTTCTTGTTGAGCAGTAAATGGGTATATTTTCATGATTTCTGAAGACACTAAAGACAGGAGTTATGATGCTGAAAATACAGCTGAACATCACAGACATACATTACAGTTTAGCAGCTGTTTGAAATTGTAATAATATTTCTTTTTTGTAACGGATATCAAATCAAATAAATGCATCCCTAGTGAGCAAAACATGAAAATTTTATTTTTTTCCTAAGTCTAAAGTCTGTTTTGTGAAATTATCGTGCTCCTTTTCTCAGAAGAGACATATGTGAAGCATCAGCAAACATCCTCCGTGTGTTCTCAAGAGATATCGTTTGTGATTTCTCTAAAAATCAAAAGCCAGATTTAACGTGCAGCTTTAGCTCTGCTCTGCTCTCGTGATGTTTTACTGTTTGTGCGGCTCTGGACCCATCCGATCCGTCAGCAGCATGAATAAAAAGAGCTTGTAAATAAAAGGCTGAGCAAAGAAAGCTTTGATCCTAGTATGTGTCTCAAAAGCGTAATCAATATCCAATCAAGAGAAATACGCGACGAGGGCTTCTCTTGTCACAGGTTACGTCTCCATCTCAGCAGGCCAGATGTGGCAGGGACGAGGTGTTTAGGAGAGCCAGAGATAATTAAAGCAGGGATGCTGAGGAAGATGACGGATTAGAGGTGAACGAAGAAGCGCTCAGTTCTCAACAAACAGCTGAGCGCCGTTTACATAATTACTGACTCCGTCTCCAGATGACTGAGCTGAAGGGCAAATCAACAGCTTCGCTCCTCCGGAAACATTCTTCTCTCCTTCACTTTTGCCCTCGCCTTGCATTTCAAGGCTCAGAGTCTGTTTGCAGGCGCTGGTGTTTTGCATTCGAACGGTTCATTTCTGATCAAATGAAATGCTTTTTTAGATGAACTTTAAATGTCATCTTGACAGTCTTTCCTGAAAGTTTTACAAAGTTCTGTAGGACTTGTGTATATCGCAGTAAATACTACAAGAGATAGAAAGATACAGTAGATAAGATAAGATAAGATATATATATAGATAGTCTCTTCTGCTTACCAAGACTACATTCATTTGATTAAATATACAATAAAAAATTCAATATTTCTGAAATGTCAACAGCTGTTTTCTGTGTGAATATGTGTTAAAGCATAATTTATTTCTGTGATGGTCAGCTGAATTTATAGCGTGTTTACTCCAGTCTTCAGAAATCCTGATTATTATCAATGATTTTGTTGGAAAACATGATACATTTTATTCTTCAGGATTCACAGATGTATAGAAAGTTTAAAAGTACAGCATTTATTTGAAATAGAAACCTTTTGTAACATTATGAGTGTGCGAAAACACGTAAGATTTACAGGCTGAATGTCATGTTCTCAGTGAGTCACGCTTTACAATCCTCCATGTTTCTCTTTTCCATGAAAACTAAGTGAAATGTGTGATCGCAGCCTGTTATTTACATCCTGTCACCCTCTGCTTTCTGTGTAATTCAGAGGGTGGTGTAACATCAGCAAGATCAGGCTCAGAGCGAGTGATGGGAAGACACATGGCTCACCTGAGACGCTAAAGCTGCTTACACAGGATCTGGAGACCTGAGACCTCATTCAAGACGTAGACAAGTTCCACAAATAATCCTCACCACACCAGTCCATCAATGAACCAGATAAAAAGACCAAACTATACATTTATAGGAAACAAATCCATCATTAAGACTATAATCCACAAGAACTCTTCCTGCAGTGAAGAAGTGTTCTGGTCTGAATCAGGAGAGAAATCTGCACAGATCAAGCAGCGTTTACAAAACTCCTCTAAACTAATGTGTGTCTGGATTCTGATGTGAGAGAGGCTCGAATTTGTCATCTTAATGCTGGATTAGTTTGATCTTTAGTCTTCTCCAGATGTTCACTGATGGACTGGAGTGCTGTGGATTATT
>JAUMHQ010000081.1:18867009-18881965 GCA_032361165.1 Enteromius paludinosus
TCAGTGTAGGACAATACCACATACAGTCTGTACAGTAGAAACACCATTACACCTATGGAGAGACCCCAGAAAATACAGAAACCAACATGTGTGTGAGTGTAATTTGTGTGTGTGATTTTTATCTTGTGTTCATTGGGTATAGACTTTTTATTTTTTTAGTGTCAGTGTAATTGTGGTGATTGTTTTTATCACAGTTTGGACTCTAAATGTCTTTAAAGTTGCTGTGTTTTACGCCTGACGAAAGTGTGCAGGATTTATTTTTCTAGATTTTATGGAAGAAATAAGTGCAAATGAACTGTTAAACTTAAACTGATAAACTAAACTAGTATTTTTGGCAGATGATTATAGTATATAATAAATCAACACAGGCTCTGTTTTAACAGCAAGTGATAATTTCATACACCTGAAAAATACAGATTTTTTTTTTTATTATATTGAGCTTAACAACATTTTTCTGGTGAAAAACGCAATTTGCGGAAAATAAAATATACAAAAGTTAAATCTTAGTAATCACAAACAGCTGAAAAAGTAATGTCTTCGGTTAGAAAGAAGTGTAAACACTGCTTTTGCATTTGTTTTTAAATTTGTTATCTGTTAGACCTGAAAAAGTCTACGTTTTATGATCTAATATAAAAAAATGAAGTATCAAAAAAAAAAAATAGTATTAAAAAAATATATTTTTTAAGTAAAAATAAAAACAAACAAATCCCTGTTCTCACAGATATTATTGTGATTTTATTAGAAAATAAAAAGTCTAAAGGCCGCAATTGCATTTACATTTTTAACGTTCTAGGCCCGGAAAACATTTTATTATAATCCAATATAAATAGTTCTTGTTGTGTCAGGAAGCAAATTGTCAGATCATTCAGTCAGTCCATCCTGTAATCACAAACATCTGAACTGAACAGGTTTAACAGATGATTTCATTCAGAGAGGCATTGCATTAAAGTATTCGATCAGTTCATATACCCTGTGACCTAACCCTGGGATTCAAAACTTTGCATTGCATTAAAAATATCAAACAACTGGAAAATTCATGTAATGTCATAGATAAAGGTAAATGCTTTTTACATTGTTACATTTACATTGCTATGTGTTTGTTTTTACATGTTTGTGTTTAGCACACACTTCTCTCCATTGCATTGTGGTGTTTGTTGAGTTCATGGAGTGGAAGGATGCTGTGGAGTCTGTGAACACATTGAGCTCTCTCTGCATTGCAGTGCTGAGGGCTGTGAGGTGTCAGAGCTGTTGTGAGAGTTAATTAAAGCCTGCGTTCCTCGTCAGACGCGTCTCAGGGCTTCAGGCTCAGGTATGGACCGGGTTCATCTGCCCCGGAGTTCCTGACTCCTGATAAAGGACTGGATTACTGTCACTGCTGCATGTCAGGTTCACGCTTCTCTCGCTTGAAGCAGACATTTAGACCCAGAAATGGAGAAAGAGACAGACCGTTAAAGACCTTGTTCCTCGCATGAATAATCTGGGTTCAGTACGCATGCATCAACATGAGAAACATTTCCGCTCCGTACTCAATTTAGTTAAATGAGAAGCTAATAGTTAATATTGCAGAATTATGACTAATTCAGTGTCTGTAAGCAACAGAAGATAATTATTAAAATCTTCATTCAGGTCCATTCAGTTTAAGGCTGATAATTTCATTATTTTAGTGCTTCATCTTAAACTGACTATATTAGTATATATTTGTTTCAAGTTCATCTAAACCTTTTCTTTTACTTCAGATTTATTTCAGTTAACTCATAGCCATAGTTCACCATAACCATAATGACTTGAATGATTTTTTTAAAGGTGATTCAAGCACAACTGAACTCTCTTACCTATAAAGAAACTCTATGGTTTCAGCAAATATCATAATTCTTACCTCATGAATGTGTGTGAAGCAGCAGATGTGTGTGTATGATTATACAGGGACAGTAAACTACTAAATCTAAGAATCCTGAAACACTTCATTATATGATGCTGCTAGAAGGAATATAGCGTTATCAATTTACAGCTCTCATTGTTATCATCCTTGTCTATTATGCATTCAGACTTTCCCATTTTGTCTTTTTAACACGAATAGTATCATTACTCTCTCCGACTCTCTCTCTCTCTCCCGCAGGCAGCTGTGTATCTCTTTATGAGTGATGAGGGTAATTTCACCCAAACAGCCAAACGATCATTTCACCCCTCACACACACACACACACACAATTGTTGCGGTGTCTCCTGCTGTGGGCAGCGTCGTGTTCAATGAAGAGTTTATCATATTTAAAAACAGATTTACACCCAAACGAGAAGCAAATTGTTTTGTTGAGATGAGAGGCAGAAACCGTTATTGAGAGAGTTTTAACCGTCCAGCCGGTTAAAGACGAAGAGAGCGACGGTCATGAAAAGTCTGATGAGTTTAAATCAGAGTCAGAAATTGACTGGAGCCTGTGGCGCCAAAATGATCAAAAACGCCTCCCAAATTCAAGATAAAGAGGCAAAAATTGTCCCTTCACAATTAAACTAAATCTTTTAGGGATGTCGCAATGAAAATAAATGTCAATTCCATCTTTGTCTGCGGCATCAGATTGCTTGTTTGGCAGTGCTAAGTCTTTTAACCAATCACACACAGTTCTGTTAAGCTTATGAACACAATGGCCAATCAGAGGTGATTATGTATGTCAGCAATGAAAATACGTTTTTCTCTAATCCTAAACAACAAAGTGCATATACCATGTAAATAAGAGACTAATTTTGTAGACGCACTGATTATAACAGGGTTTTTTGCATAACTTGCTCTACTAACGTCATGGACTCAATAAGAAGGCCATTTATCCCATGTATGTAAAAAGACATGTTTTAGTAAATCATAATTGTGTTATTCCGACACATTAATTGGCATACTAAGTCGAAACTATGACAATATAATATATAATGTGTTTTTTTTTTTCTTGCAGTGTGTAAGTTTGTAATTCACAATTCATACTTCTCATAATTGAAGAAAACAAATTACAAATTGTAATAAATACTCCGAATTGCAAGAAAAAAGTCTTGCAGATAGCAATGTTTTATTATTCATAAATAACAAGTCAAAAATGACAATTATCATGCTTACTGTTTGAATCCTGATTCGAGTATGATTACTGGAAGCGTGTCATTAATCAAAGAGCTGAATGGAATTCCTCCAGTATTTTTTCCAGAGGAAGCCTCCTGAGAATTGGCCGTTCTCGTTCAGACAGTCGATTGGTTCGGGCTGAATGATCTGTCGTCTCTGGTTCTGGGCTGAGCCGGGTGAAGCTCTGCTGTCTCAGCTGATCATCTGCTTAAGTGACAGCACACCCCGAGCTAACCAGAGCCCCGACAAACCCAAATAACTCGGAATACCACGGATCACTGCAGGAAGAGAGAGAGGAACATCAGGGCTCAAAGTGAGCAAAGCTCAGCTCAGCTACAGCATTCTTACATTAAACTAGTTACTCTGTCATTGAGATGTCTGTACATGGAAGGCCAATTATGCCATGTCAGAAAAAAATCATGTTTTAGTAAGTCATGACTGTGACTTTAAATGTCACAATTATGAGATAAAAGTCAACATTATGACATACTAATGCATAATTATGAGATGAGTCAAAATTATAGGATTTATCAAATCTAACTTGCTATATAAATATTCATTTTATTTTGCCTTTTTATATCATCATTTTTACTTAACGTCATAAATTCAACTTGATGTCATATATAGTATATCATAATATTATTCTATAAGTTCTAATGTCGGCAATCTCAGTTATAACTTTACATTTCAAAATTATAAACAAGAAGTCATAATGTGACATGCTATGTCAGAATATACATGCTAAGACGTAATTACGAGAAATTAGTACTCAATTGAAAGTGATTTTAAAAAGTCAAAATCAGTGTACTAAGCCATAATTGTAGGATTTAAAGAATCAAAATTATGATATAGTCGTTTTTTGCCTTTTATCTCTTCATTTTGACTTTTAATGTCATAGATTCAACTTCATGTCACAGTATCTCATAATTTCAACTTTTCTTCTGATTTGAAAGTCAAAATTATTATTTGCAATATGCCATAATTTCAACTTTTTATCTCAATTATAACTTTGCATGTCAAAAGTATGACACACTAATTGACAAGAGGTCCTAATAATGACATACAAAATCAAAATGAACATGCAATTATGAGATAGTTTGCTAATAATTTCAACTTGATGTCATAATTTAAACTGAATGTCAAAATTGACATAACAATAAAAAAAAAATCATAATTATGTCATACTAAATATTAAAAATGTACATACTTAGTCGTAATTATGAGATAAAAAGGAGAAATTTTCATATCAACTATCAAGTTGAAATTATTAATATCGATAATATCGAATAATCGAAATTGTCGAGATAAGTCAAAATCATGAAATGCCAAGTAGAAATTGACATAAAAATAAATTTACATATGTAGTCATAACTATGACATAATGTCAACTTTGACTTTTTTTAATCACATGTTTAAATCATAATTAATTTTTCTTTTTAACTAAACCTTTTATCTCAAAATGTTTACGTTGTCCATTTTAATTTACTGTCTTAAATTAGTATGTCGTTTAGTATGTGATAAATTAATATCATAATTATGAACTTAATTTCATTATCTCATATGATTCAAAACTTATTGCAGGGTTTATATAAAGCTCATCCAGTCAGAACTTTGTTTTATTAATCATATTCCAAGGTGTTTTAAGCATTTCTGTAGCTGGAACAGTAGATCTCATAAAAATGAATGCAAGTCACTTTGGATAAAAGCGCCTGCAGAAAGTATTAACGTGAATGTCATGGCCAGTAGTGCTTTACACCAGAATGAAAAATCAAGTTAAGCTCATTTAAGATCATAGGTTAATTAAAAACGGATTAAATGGTGGGATAAAAAGGGAAGAAAAGGATAGATGTTGCCAAATAACCCATGTGTGTGCGCAGGTGATAAAAATCCATTTTAGGTTTTATCCTCGAGTGAAGAGACGTCTATGAACGGCTCAGGATTCCTCCTGTATGAAGACCATTAACATCACATTATGCAAATGGTAATAGCCAAACGCATGTCGAGGGTAAAGGCCAAGCGCAGCACATTTAGCAGACTGACTTTCATCTGCCCTGTGAAGGGTGTTTTCAATTAGATTCCAGCTAATTTCATTCACACCTTCAGTTCACCTGCTGGAGATGTGTCTTTCTGAGCCCGAGTGCCTCTGTGTTCCAGAACTCTGCTTTAATTGTCAGCGTTCCTGCATCGGACGTCCTTTAAATGGATCAGCAAAGTTACTTCAGAGCTGTTGGCTTAGACTTTAAAGCTACAGGACCATCTGCAGAATTTATCACCGCTGTCCCTTTATATTAAAAGATGCTATTTCACTACAGCATGATTTATATATATATATATATATATATATATTTGTGTGTGTGTGTGTGTGCTTGTTGGTGCTTCATTGTAATTTTCCCACAAGGATAGTAAAATAAAAAAATAAATGATAAAAATAGTAAATGATGTTTATGTGAAAGTGTAAGAATGCAAACAGGTTTTCTGTTAGGGCTAGGTTTAGGGTTGGAGGATAAAAAACATAGTTCGTTAATTATAAAAGTAATAGTCTATGGAAGGTTGATTTTTATTTTACAGTTTATTAAGAATATTTAAATGAAAATATATGAATGTATTAGAATCTGAGAGATAAAGAGAGAAATAGCATGCACATGAATAGATTGAATAAAAAACAGAATTAAAAGGTTTGTGTCAATTATTTTTTGAATGTTTCTTCTGAAAACAGTTTAAAACACACACAATTTCTTGTGCGTGTTATTTCTCTCTTTCCCTCATTCTCTAGATAAAATACAATAAAAATATCCAATATTCCAATATTTTGTGCCCGTTATTTCTAAATAAATTGTTGACAACTTGTCATTTGGTAAATTAATTTAAATAGACACACAAACACTGAGACTATATTTTTTTAAAATAGAAAATATACTTTTAATATAAAATTTATGATGTGTTTATGATTTTTCTATGATATATATATATATTGTAAAAAAAAAAAAAAGAATCAGAAAATAAATTGAACATGAAGTGTATGTCAGTGGATGTCTTTCAGGAGGAGAGTATTTGTGATTTAACACTGCATTTTTCCGTTTTCAACAGAAGAAAGTATAGAAGTGTTTGTTTAATGATACTGTTCAGTTGGGATTTGAGGTTGCTGCTGCTTTAAGAGGCTGACCCCCCCCTCTCTCTCTCTCTCTCTCTCGTCCGTCCTCACCATCATTTAGAGGCAGCACGAGTGTGCCGGGCGAGAAACAGACAGACTCCAGCTCTGCCGGCACACGTGGAGGAAGACGAGAAAGGACAGCGAAGGAGAGGAAGATGCACTCCAAAGACCACATCCGCAAAGTGCAAAGGACAACAGGAGAGAACGGAGGAGCCCTAGGCAAGAGCTGGATCTTTACCCGGATCATCCCGCACAAGTAGTGTGCCCCATACCTGCCGCTTTGTTTCCAGAAGTTCAAATCCAGGAGGAAAAAAAGTCGGATGCTGCGTTTAAGAAAATTCACATGCATGAGGTTTTCCAGTTGATTGTGTCTTGAGTCATGAGTTACGCCTCTGTGTTCTTCTGGACACCAGTCTCAGATGATTGCATGCAATTTGAGCGTTTAAGATGATTTGAAATCAGCAGCTATGGAGCTCCGCATCGATCCGGGTCAGACCGTGAGCGACTCGTCGCCTCTGCTGAAACAGACTCACGCGGGCGGCTTTAAGAAAGTGTGTCGGATCGAGGAGGACAGCACGTGTCCCTTCCCGGGCCTGCCGGCGGGTGTGCTGGAGATGAGGGTGAAGGAGGGCAGCAAGATTCGCAATCTCATGGGCTTCGCGATGGTGCGCATGCAGAGCGGCGGACTGAGGCAGGTGGTGTTCACCGGCTCCGGAAGAGCCGTCACCAAGACCATCACGTGCGCTGAGATCATGAAGAGAAAGCTGGGCAGCCTCTATCAGATGACCAAGCTGCAGTACAAGGGTCTGAGAGAGGTCTGGGAGAGCCAGGAGGGAGGCGACTCGGAGGTGACTGTCCACCGGACGCTCCCATCCATCAGCATCCTGCTCTCCAAAGACCCGCTGGACCCGCTGGAGCCGGGCTACCAGCCTCCGGAGAACAGCTTGTGGGACGAGAGGAATGGAGGAGAAGCTTCGCAGGCGGCCGAGAAACGATCTGTAGACTCGTCTGAGACTCTGAGCGAGCCGCAGGCCAAGAGAGTCTGTCTCTGAGGATCATTAAAGACCAGCGTTTGCAGTTAAACTCTCTCAGAAACAGCCTGATGGACTTGAACAATACTCTTAAAGATAAAGGTGCTTCACGATGCCATAGAAGAACCTTTAACATCTGAAGAACCTTTCTGTTTCACAAAAGCTTGAAAGAAGGTTCTTCAGATTATAAAAAGGTAAGAGAGAGAGACTGAATGCTTCTTCTATGGCATTGCACAAGGCGTATTAGTTCATAATCGACCCATAAATACACATGCACATCATTGATTTAGGAGTTTAAATCCAGATTTTGAGCATGCAGTTTAATTCTTAGATATAATCAGATGAACTCATTAAAAAAACTGGAATGCATAAATAATTTTTTTTCGTTATTTATTTCAACACTCTTTGGTTGAAACTGGTCCGATGCATCTACTTATCTCAGATGAACCTTGAAGTCAGGTGGACATGATTTCAGGTGCTTCATAACAGGTTGTTCTGCTGGAAAGATGCTGATAAAGGTCATGCTAAGGAGGAGTTTGAGAGCTGACCCGGCTCATAACTAAACCACAAATAGTCTTGATTTAAATCCAGGTTTGAGCATGCAATTTAATTTGTAAATATAATCATACGAGTGTTCCCTGGAAATGAGCAGATTAAAAAACTGTAGTGCATAAATATGATTTAAAGTGCAATTTAAGCATTATTTGAAAATATGACAGGCAAAAGTATTTGTATTTCCGTATAAAACTACTGGTATTAGTGTGGAGCTGGTTTTCTGACCCAGAACCACATTGTTTGGTTGAAACCGGTCCAGATCAATGCAAATGTCTCAGAGTGAGATGCTTTCAGATGCTTCATATGTTCTTCTGCTGGAAAGATGCTGTGTTGAGAGCTGATAAAGATCATGTTAAGGTGGAGTTTGAGAGCTGACCCAGCTCATAACCAACCCACAGATAAACGTGCACATCACGCACTTCATTTAAACCCAGGTTTTGAGCATGCAATTTAATTCTTAGATATAATCAGGAAATTAACTGATTAAAACACTAGAACGCTAATTTCTGTAAATCTAATTAAAGTGCAATTCAAACATTATTGAAAAGAAACCCAGAAGCAGATTTTTTTATGGAAACTAGTCCAGTGTCACGCAAACGTCTCAGATGGGCATGCAAGTGAGATGATATCAGATGCTTCATAATAGCTCGAGCTGCAGGAAAGATGTTTTATTAGAGAGCCGATGAAGATCATGTTAAGGTGGAGTTTGAGAGCTGACCCGTTAATAACCAACCCACAAATAAACATGCACATCACAGTCTTGATCTGAGTTTGTCTTGATTTTGAGCTGGCAGCATCACTGATTTCATTCAGCATCTTTACTGTAATCAGACTTCATTTCCAGGAATCCATGAGCTGACAAAAAACTGGAACGCAGTTGAATAAATGCATTCATTTGCTAAATACATCAATTTAATGTAAATGCAATTTAAGCATTATTTAAATATATAATAAGTGCTTTTGAATTCAATTAATATGTAAGTATGACTAAAATTCTGGGACCAGCAGGTTAATGTTTTTCTTTGTTGAAATCTGGTTCAGATGAAGCAAACAGCTCTGATGGAGTGATTTCAGATGCTTCATAAGATGCTTTGTTGTTTTACGAGAGAGCTGATAAAGATCATACTGAGCTGAACATTTAGATTATAACCAACCCACATAAGCGTGCAGTCTTGATTTGAGTTTCGATCTTGATTTTGAGCATGCAACATCACTGATTTAACTCAGTGACGCTAATATAATCAGACATGCATTTCCAGGCAATGCATGAAGTATTGATAATAAGCTTAAAAATGCAAAAATGTAATTGTAACGTTTTAGCAGGTAAAACTGGATGCAAATAATTCATGCATATCATATGAATAAAGCTAGTGATGTTACTGGGTCCCCGAGAGCAATTTTCAGGCCAAAGCATGCAAACATCTCAGATGGATGTCGGAGTGAGATGGAGATGATTTGATTATCAGAGAGCCGGTAAAAACCTTGTTAAGATGCAGTTTGAGATAGCAGTGTTTTTCTGTTTTCATTGTATTATTCTTAGCTCAGCAAAACCAAACGCAGCAGCTCAAACAGACTGACAGAGCTTCATAGAAAGCGTTTGCTCCTCAAGCTTGCTCTGAGGTTTTAACCGCACAGAAAGTGCCACCGTGTGCAACTTTTCCTGCGCTTTCATTCGGACAAAGCGTTCTGTTCCAGCAGAGCGGCATGTAGTATTACAGCACCGGGGCCTGATAAATGTCTATTGAGGGATTTATTTGAGGGATGGTTGATTTAATTACCTTCACCCTGATAAGCTTCTACCTGCGACTGAACTAACCTGCACATGGCTTCCTCGACTGGATTACATAACGTCACCATCATAATGCTTGATCGCATCTCTGAGATGAATAATCTTCTGGAAAAGCAAACATGTAGTCTGGCAGAATGTTTGTGGGGGAAAAAGCAATTTCCATCTTAAGAAGCTGAAAAAGGTTTGGTGACAGGCAGAGCGTTTTCAGTGAACATCACTGGACGCTTTAAAAATGGCAATATTATTGTGAAAGTGACTGATTCGCTTCTGTGTTTTGAAATCTTTCATTAAAATCACCTGCAGCGTGAGAAAAAGTGCCAGTCCACTCCGAATCCAGTCAATTCTCTATGTTCTGTTGGAAATGCAACCTAATTAATCATTAAAAACTAATGTTGAATTCATTCAGAATCACAGATTATGCAGGAATTTCTACAAAAAGACATTTATTGACATGATTCTTAAGTATTTGGCCAAAAAGTATTTCTCACGAAACGAGACTTAATATCTCATGCAATTTTCTTCTTTGTTCTAGAAAATAAGAAGAATTATTTTGCAACGTCAACTTAATGCAAGACTTTTATAAATGCATTAAAAAAGCATTAAGGGGTCATTAACGTGACATAAAAGCATAATTAATAACTAGTGCGGTCAAATTATTCATCGTATCCCAAATAAAAGTTTTTGTTTACATTATTATTTATAAGTAGATACACACATATACAGTATACTGTATATTTTGAGCAGGGTTATACATTTATATATTCCTATTCTTATATTTGATTTCAAATACAAATATATTTAATATATAAGCATTTTTTCAAAGTTTACACATGCTTGTGTATATATTAATATATACTTAATAAATATACACAGTACAAACAAAAACTTTTTATTTTGGATGCGATTAATTGTGATTAATTGCAGTTAATCATTTGACAGTGCTATTAATAACATATCTAATTATTTAGGTTTATTATTTGCGTTGTTTGTTATTTATATATGTTTCCTTGTTTTGAATCTTTCATTTAAATAAAGTAAATTGCACACATCAGTCAATTTTCTGGCGATTATTCCAATCAATTCTTAATATACAAATAAAAATGCATCATATTTCATCATTAAAATCTAATAATTCCTAGTAATTTCTCATGTTGTTTGGCAAAATGGCCTTGTTTTTTTTCCACAGACTTAATATCTCTAGTCATTTTTCTTAGTGTGAGAATGCTTAGAAATTTGTAAAACAAGAATACAAAGCTTTAAAGAGCCAATATAGAATAAAGCATGACTCATAATATTAATATATTTAGGTTTGGGATCAAATGTTATTGTTATTATTGTTCATAGCCGCTTAATTCTTTTTAATCTTGTTTTTATATGAAATAAATTGCAAAAATGTTTTCTAGCCACTTTTAAAATCAGCTCTCAGCGTTCTGCTGAAAAGGCATCAGTAGAGTCACATATCATGATGACATTTCTTTCGCACCGGTGTTTATTCAAACAATCCTTAAATGGTCCGAGGAGAAGAGCTCACACAGGGAAGTCAAGATGCCTTATTTTCAGTTCAGATCTCTTCTCAAAAGATCTGTGTGAGAGAAGAATTCAGTGACAGGCGTGTGTGTGTGTGTGTGTGTGTGATGAACAACTCTCACACACACTGAGTGCCTCTGACAGAGTCACTTCATCAAAATCCCAATCTAGTGTTTTCTCCAGAAGAGATCCCAGATTGTGTCTCTATCAGTTTCCCAGCAGCAGCATTCATCACGTTATGATGTCTGCTCCCGATCCTCCAGCTCTGTCTAACCTCGGGACGTTTCTCTTGATCGTAATGAAAATCTCTGAGGGCTGAAAACCACTTAATGCTTTCAATTTATCAAAATGTCTCAGACGTGCTTTTAATATGTGTGCACAAAACAGCCCGTGCAATCTAATTGTGCTGATCGGCTCTGCAAATGGACTTTCTGAATGATAAAAAGCAGCTGATTTCAATCTTTCTGTCGTCCTCTCGGGTCTGTAAGAGAGTTCAAGTTTAGGCAAAAATTCCAGTTCTGTCATCGTTTGCTTGACCTCGTGCCATGACTTTAATTTGCAGAACAATGATGTTAAATACAAAGGGTAACACTTTATTTTACAGTTACACCTATCAGTCGCTTATTAGCATGCTTATTATTAGAATATTAGTGCTAATTAAGCATAATATATTAATGCCTTATTCTACATCCCTAATACTGCACAACAACTACTGCACTAATTATTAATAAACAGCACATTAAGAATTTATGGAGGGAAAAGATGTAGTTAACAGTGTTACCAAATGATGCTTTGTCCTGATTTGCAGTAGAAATATTTGAAATTGAGATGGTGTGCATTTAATTGAGAAGAAAAAGATAAGTTTTAATGCGAACACTACACAAATATAAGAGAGATTATGCTCATTTTGGTCCAAAATAATGAACTTTGAGATTGTTTTCTGAAGTATTAATTACTAATTAAGGCTTGATATCAGACGTAATGTTCCTTCTCAAGTAAATGCATATTGATTTAAGAATGTTAAATATTTTTTCTGGAAAAGAAGACAAAAATTCTAAGAATTAAAACAATGGTTGCAGTAAAAAATTCTGTTAAT
Source organism: Enteromius paludinosus (assembly GCA_032361165.1). NCBI lineage: Eukaryota > Metazoa > Chordata > Actinopteri > Cypriniformes > Cyprinidae > Enteromius > Enteromius paludinosus. The sequence goes on from JAUMHQ010000081.1 coordinate 18,879,255, forward strand.
GAAGCATTCAAGTATTGTAAAAGCATGACTATTGATTTAGAATTAGGACTGAATGTATTGAATGCTATTGTTAAAAGTTTTATCTTTCAGTTAAATTAAATCAGTTGCAGAATATGAAGCGCCATCATTTTTCAGGCCACTTTTCCAATGAATTCTCAATATTCTGTTATAGAAATGCATTATATTTTTTCATTGAATTAAAAAGCAATGCTGAATTAATGTAGAATTACACAATTTTCTGTAGCCTACTGGACCAAAGAACAAATACAGTGGAGTCAAGATGCCCGAACAAGTGTAATTATTTTTGATTATCCTGTGGAAATCTCCATCAGTCATACTGTTAGGTTTTACAGTTGTAAGTGAATGAAGAGAAAGCGTTTCTGGTGAGTGAAGAATGACTCTGATCCTCTGATCCTCTCATCAGTGACTGGCACATCATCCTCCTGGTTTTTCCAGCTGACTAAATGCTGATCGCGACTCGTTCCTGCTCCAGCTCCACGTAAATTCAACAAACTCTGGTGGGTCACAGGCGGAGCACGCTATCAGAGAGCGTCTTATCTCTCAGTCAGCAGCGCTCACACACACACACACACACACACACACACACTGTAAATACTGCATCGACCTGAAGCCTCCGGCAGCCGTCTGAAATTGCCTTCTGAGCGCAGAAATGCAGATGAGAGTGAAGCAGGACACGAGCACAGAGAAAGAGATAAAGAGAGGATCAATCTCTGACCCCAATCAGACGTTGCTGCCTGAACAGGTCACTGTGTAAATGCTGCTGATTTAAAACACAGCTCTGTGATTATATGCAATTACACTGATACATCTGGCCAAAGTGACTTACATTAACGCAGCATCCAAGATGCACAACTGATGGCTTCATGCTTTCCTTAGGAACTCAAGTCACGACCTTGGTGTTTCTTAGAATGAGGTACAAATCTGGTGGATTCTGGAGCTGCATATTAATATGGATATAAGAGTACTGTAAAGCTGCTTGAAGCTATATTTATTGTGAAAAGCACTCTACAAATTCAACTAGTATTTAAGTCAGAACAAACGAAGAGTTCATTTGCAAAAGCAGAATTTCATTGTGCATTTTAATAAATCTTATATCTCAAAGTCTTCAGAATGCACCTATTTTAAAGGTATATCTGGTTACAGAAGTAACGTTCTAAGAATGTTATGTATTTAAAAAGTAGCAGCTTCCAGAAGTGACATCTTAGGAATGCAACAATGTTGAAAGTGTGTTTCCAAAAGTAACATATTAACAATGTAATGATTTTAAAAGTAGCAGTTTCCAGAAAAAAACATCTTAAGAATGTTTCAATTTCAAAATAAGTTTAAAGAAGCAATGTCTCAAATATGGGTTGCACTTCATTTTAAGGTGTCCTTGTTACAGTGTAATTATACACTTTAATACTGAGTAATATTAATTAACTTGATGTACTTACAATATGGTTAGGGTTACTTGCATGTAATTATGCATATTTATTTGGTGTTATAATAGTAAGCATAACAAGGACGCCCTAAAATAATGTTTTACCTCAATATGTAACTATTTTACAAGTAGCCGTTTCCAAAATTAACTTCCTTAAAAAGTCATTATTTTAAAAGTAACATCCAAAGATTGTAACAATTTCAAAAGTAACAGCTTACAGAAGGAATTGAACCATTTTAAAATGTTTTAAGAATGTAACTTTTTAGAAATGTAACAGTTTGCCGAAGAAACATGAAGGTAACATTCTTAACATGAACATTTTAAGAAACAAAGATGCTGATTAATCGTTTTTTTTTTCCTTTTTTGGAACAACGTGCAGGCGAGTTAACGATAGAATTGTAATCATTTTCCTCCATACAGCAGCAGAAATATGAGGATAAAAAAAGAAAGAGTGCTTTTCTTGAGTTTTTCAGCTGGGCTGTCAAGTTTAATTCTGTCTACAGCCTTTCTCAGGTGAAAATAAATGTCTTTTTTGAATTTTTTTCTGTTCTCTGAGCAGCTTCTCCCTCTCTCTCTCTCTCTCTCTCTCTCTCTGTCTGTCTGTGGTGGAGGGCTCTGGTTTGTTGTAGGAGTTCACTATCTCTCTCCCTGCAGATGGTGGCGTCTTTTCTTATCAAGAAGAATGGCCGCTGCCTCCGTTTTTCAGACACTCTTATCTGGGAATCCTTTAAATTGAATATTTACTAGGCTGATGTTCCCAGTCTGTGCCGGAGCGCCTCGGGCCCCGTTCTCTCCGCGCCGGACGGGCCTCAGCCTACACAAACCGGATCTGTCGGAATATAACACCAAGATTGATTATGCATTCAGAGGAAATGAATGGACGGCAAAGCTGTGAATGTCCACAAAAAAGGATGTTCCGGAAATTATGCAAACCACTTTCATTTTATATAATAGTAAGAGCAGAAGAAATGGAACGGGAGGAATGCAGCGTGTTTCTGTCACGATTGATCCATGAAGCCCCGCCTCTGAAAAACCTCCAATCAGAGCCTAGCAACTGTTGCCATCCACTGTATAATCTGACAAGGACAATAAAGGAATTGTTCCCCCCAAAATGACAAAAACCCTGAAAATGCACTCATCCTCAGACCATCTGTAGATGAGTTATAATACAAATCCATAATCAAATGTTTATCTTCAAACACCACCCAAATGTCACACAAAGAAAGAAGGCGGAGCTATTATTCTGTCTGTAGTGTTGCTGCGGGCGCCA
>JAUMHQ010000081.1:18882065-18906200 GCA_032361165.1 Enteromius paludinosus
AAGGTGACTTTCCATGTCCCAAGAGTCAGATTCTGTGTCCGAGGATTGGGTCGTCGAGGTCCCCGCCTTCGACCACCACCCAATCCGGGAGGGCGGCCCCACATCGCTCCTTCGGGCTGTTTTGATAGGGGCCTTCAGCTCATCTACCTTTTTTTGTATTTTTTGGTCTCTTCTTTCTCATTTTCCTCTTGACAAAGCCCCATAGATTCTCTGAGGTTTAGGTCTGGTGAGTATGCTGGCCAGTCAAGCACATAAACACCATGGTCATTTAATCTACTTTTGGTGCCTTTGGCAGTGTGGAAGGGTGCCAAATCCTGCTGGAAAAAAAAAAAGCTGCTCAGCTGAAGGAAGCATGAAGTGCTCCAAGACTTCTTGGTAAACAGGTGCAGCGATGTTGGTTTTCAAAAAACACAATGGACCAACACCAGCAGATGACATTACCCCAAATCATCAGACTGTGGAAACTTAACACTGGATTTCATGAGCTTCTCCACCCTTCCTCCAAACTCTAGGACCTTGGACCTAGAAGAACCTTGTGGACCGATCACCGAAACTAAATGCACACACACACTGACATGTGTTTAAATTGAACTGGAAATTAGGTGCTGGGCGTCCGGCCAGAGGAGAACTGGACCCAACTAAGCCTGGTTTTCCCAAAGTTTTTTTCCTCATTCTCTCATGGTGGATGAGGTTCTGTCTCCTCTGGCTTGTTTAGTTGGGGACACCTGATTTCTAGTGATTATCATCGTCTTGACTACAGAGACGTCTCTGCATTTGATAAATAAATAGTTTAACGGGTGTTTTGAGTTGATTAGCTGATTGGCATGTCAATTTGTTGAGATAAATTGTGAGCCTAAATCATCACAATTAAAAGAATCAAAGACTTAAGCCCAAAGTGTCCCAAAGTGGAGTGCCTCCAAAGGCTAGATAAATTATACTTGTTTGCTGCGTCCTTAATCGCCAGATAACAACTTTAAATACAGGTGTTGACTTGAAGCTTGTTTGATTGTAATGATAATGATAAAAAAAACTATGAATAAATAAATAATGCATTGTACAGCTCAGTGTTCAGAGACAGCTGTGACAGCTGACCAGTGCTCTGTGTGACCCGTCCAAGTCCTTCAGATGCAGCCTTCATGATATATTTAGCATCAATTTGATTATATTCTGACAAAATGTTGTTGTTTTCATTTTCAAAAATGTGCTTTGAGGAAGTACATTCATTAGGTATTCTCCCACAAATATAAAGTACAATGTTTTCTTTTTATTCTCACAGGACAGCAACAACAGCAAAAAATATTTTTTTACAAAATGATGCATTGTTCTAGATTAAACCCAACAGTATATGAAGTAGGTGACTTTAAATTGATCCACCTTGAACATAATTCAGAAGTAAAATGCAACGTACACAGTATTGAATGCAAAACCGTCCTGACAAATTATAACAATACTGTAGGCCTATACCTTTATTTTTACACAAAATAGTTTATTGCAGGTTGCAAGATAATACTTTTAGTTGGAGGATAGTTCACTTAAAGACACACATTCTGTAACAATTTACTCACCCTAAAGTTGTTCCAGGTTTGGAATTTTCATTTTTGGATGAACTTTCCCTACAGCTAAGTTTTAAGTATGACTAGTAGTTTTTCCCTAATGTGGTATTGTTACGAAAATTATTTTTTGTTTTTAACTGAACTAACACTCAATATTTCAGTTCCAATTAGTTTGTCACAGCTCTAAACAATTTCTCATTTTCTTCTCTTCCCCACATCAGAACAGACCGCTGTACTCCAGGACACAGCTGAATCTATCAGTGCCGGACTCCAGAGTCTCCAAAGTATTTGACATGCCTCGCACTGTCCACTGCATTGTTCTCCGAGTCTCTGAGGACGTGCTGGCCAGTCACCAAGAGATCCACCTCCCAAAGACCTCAGAAGACTGGACTTATCCACGACATTCTAATTTATTGAGAAGCACCTGTATATGATAAATCAATAAGTGGACTAAACACAATAAAAACTAACAAGGACATTTCACATGGGACTCAGACTTTGATTAAAATTGAAAATAGCTGACTGAATTAACACTAAAGCACACTCAGCTGCACATCACTGCACTGAAGCGGCCAAAATGGAGCACTGCCACAAAGAGCCATCCTTCAGCTGCAGAATTAATAGAACGAGCGTGCAATTTCATGCCAGGTCTGCTAGAGAGAGAGAGAGAGAGCTACTATCTAGTGTGCTTTTATTATTTAGAGGTGTGTCACAAACAACTCCGATTAAGCATCCAAAAACCTGTGGACAGTGACAGGATGAGAGGAGCTGTATGATGAAGGACGGCCGTGACGTTCATCCCGTCTGTGTGTCTGTGCTCTTCTTCTTCTGTAAGGGTCTGATCGAGGCGTTTCTACTGTTCATCTTCACCTGGATGCTCCTCCTCGTCCTCATCAGTAAACGACACCTGGAAGGTAGGAGCTCACACACAAACACGGGTCGTTCCTGTTCAGCAGAACCTTTTCAACTCCCCTATTAAAAATGAATATGTGTAGTGAATTAAGGACGTAATTTGATGAAAGCTTATGATTGAGTTTCAGTGATCTGATCTGGTCAAGCTCAAACTCTCATCTTTATTTATTATAACTTATTTATACAAGGAAATGTGCAGGATGTTCATAAAGTCAGGCAGTGTCATTTAAGATTTGGATTTAGAGTGATTAAGATGATGTCACCTCCTGATTGATGATGATAACTTGATGTTATTACTTTACCTGTAGTTTAATCTATGACACAGGAGCAATAATATGCATTAAAAATTAATAAAAATGAGTTCATGTGGAATCGTAGTAGTTTATTTAATGGAATGCATCTTGATAAAATGCTAGGTACTCTTTTTAGATGGTGCTGCATCATTTGTGCAATATAATCTAGATGTTTGAAGTTCCAGGTTGGATAAAATGATAGTTTTCCTAGCTGGTTTTCAGAAACGCATCACATTTATGGAAGTAAACATTAGTTGCAATTGCAGCGTTTTGTTTAATTTAATGCTGGGCTTGGCTTTGCTCAGTTTGGGTGAGATCAGACTTTTTATGGCCCATCTGGAAATTAATGTTGTGATCAGCAGAAATGTAATGTGCAGACCTACCGGAAGTCAATGATACTGTGATAAACCTGTATTTACACTTCTGTGTAATCAGAGGAGATGGGAAGAGTCAATACAGAGCTATTTCTTATAGTTTCAACCATTATTGCATTGGGGGGGAAAAGTTAAATGAATAGCCTATTGGGATATGCGTATAGGCTACAAAGTGTATCTATTTCCTGCTCTTTAATGCATTTACGCAATAATAATAGAATTTGACGTGCATATGATAGACAAAGAGTGGTTTGTGGGGTAGATGCGTGTCACGCGCGAGAAAACTGCTCATTACCGTACAGTATATTCACGTCAAAGTCCATTCTTGCGTGTCAATACCACGATTTTCTGTTTTAATCTGGCATTTATGTGCACTTTTTCATACGACCGAGCTTAAATCTATTCTATGCGGAAATATAATATAAATCTGACGATTCTATTTATAATATCGCCGTATTTGAGTGCATTGCTTCAGTAATTCGAATAGTCTCGTCACGCATCAGCGGTGAACCGCATCGATTTCTCCGCAGCGGTGCGCGTGCATGCATGGCGCGCGTTCGCATCGGCTGATTTATAGAGCCAGGTCTTGTCTGAGAACGCGCAGGGACTCGTGAACCGAGTTTAGTGTGTGAGCACTCAATAGAGAGCATGACTGCGGATCAGACATCACTAGTTAGTCAGCAAATGGAACTTGAAGGTAAGAAAAACATCTCTCTATTTTTGTGCAATATGTTTTATTGATTGTTTAGCATACAGTTCTTGTTTGGTTTATTGATAATCATAAGACAGGCTTTATGTCAAGCATGAGCTTTTATAGCTACTATGCAATACCATATTAAAGCATGCTAAGACAAAAGCTGCACCTCAAAGCAATCATTTAAAAGTCTGTGAGATGTTTAAAATAAATTAAATTTGTATGTGCACAGATACGCACATGATGCACGTGCACATATAATCATGAGGAGTGACATGGGTTTTTATACTATTTGCATTGCTTACAGTTCACTGAGATAAAAGCAGCACCTTAAAGCACTTATTTAAAGTCAAATTGTTTTTATTTTCACAAATATGTACATGAGATTTCACTAAATATAGAAGGTCAGCCACAGTAGTACAGGAGACACAGCTGGCATGTAACTTCATAGTTTACTGTTATTGATTGGATTGAGTCATATGCATAAAGGTCATTATGAACTGTCAGCGTCTGTGGTTTGACATCAGCTCGGCTCTGCTTCTGATCACTGATGATGCCCGTGTCACTGATTAGAACCCAGGGTCATTTCCTCTGCTCCTTAATGTGATCAGGAATGAAGAGTTGCATTCGGACAGAAAGAAGAGCAGTAAACAAGCCCTCGGTTTAACAGTTTTCACAGGGAGATGTCTTAGTGCACTCCTGCTGAGTATTTCTTACTGCTGTAGTATACTCTAGAGGTGGGCGGCACGACAAACTGCTGTGAGTCATTTAAATTAGTGATGAGTTTAATGAAATCGTGCTGCAGTATTTGCAGACACGTGCCATGATATTTACAGTGTTAAAGACTAGTTACATGTGACGGGATTTCAAAATGTAATAAATATAACTTGTAATATGTAACCTATTACATTTCTAAAGTAACTTTCCTAACACTGATTATAAATATATTCAACTGTGGCTTTAGAAATTATTATTATTTATGCATTTAACAGCCTTTTTTCTGCAAAGCGACTTACATTGCATCCAAATGTAATAATCGGTGACCCTAAACCACACCACCAGTTATAAGGGTCAATAAATAAATCTGAATAAATAATCTTTTCATTGATGTCTGGTTTGTTATGATTGGACTATATTTAATTGAGATAGAAAATCCAGAATCTGAAGGAGCAAAAAAATCTAAATATTTAGAAAATCACCATTAAAATTGCCCAAATTAAGTTCTTAGCAATGCATAAAAGAAGTTTGGATATATTTACAGTTTAAAAATTGCTAAATGTCTTCAAGTAACATGATATTGAATTAATATCCTAATGATTTTTGTCATTGAAGAAAAATGTATCATTTTGACACCCACATTATACTGTTGGCTATTGCTAGTGCTGCTGATAATTTAAATCATGACGCTGGTGTTGAATTTTAATTATTTTCATTTATTAAATGATCATCTTTAATTTAATTGTGTTTGTTTGTTGGTTTATTTCTCTAGTGCATCTCCAAATCTTATTGGCTGTGGGCCTGGCCGTTCTCTGTTTCTGCCTGGTGATTGGCTGCATCGTCTGCTGCTGGCATCAGAAGCTCCGCCCCCTGGAAGACAAAGAGGCGGGGCTTTCCTTACCCCCTCTACCTGCAGATAATGTGACAGTGACTCTAAGCCCCTCCCCTTCCATCAACACTCTGCCAATCAAACAGCAGTACGAAGAGCTAGACGGAGACGTTCTGGACTATCCCTCACTGAACAGCAGCTCGACCCCCTCGGAAGACGATCTTTCTTTACCATCTCATCCTACAAAGTCTCGTTTCAATCTACGGCGGCTCAGTTCCCCTGCTGTTCCCTACAAAGCCTCCAAACCTGTCCGTAGTCGCTCCTCGCTGCCAAGCATTCCTAAACTCAGCCTGGTTGGGAAGTCACGCCGGGCGATTGATCGTAAAAGCAGTGATAATGTTTCGGAAAGCAGCAAGCTCAGCGCCGAGAGTGGCCGATATTACGGCTCTGGCTCTCACAAAACCACACCCTCCCTTCACTTCACGCTTCTTTACTCTCCTGCAGAAGGCAGACTCACCCTCACTGTTCTGGGTCTGTACCGAGGCTCTAGGAAACTAAGTGGGACCACGGTGAAGGCCTGTCTGTCTCCGATATGCCTTGTGCCAATTCTGGACGGCCCTAAGCGCAGACACAGCCTCGATCCGGAGGCTCCGGTGCAGGTCTTCCAGCTTCAGGTGCGATCAGCCGAGGAGCTCCAGTCCTGTACCCTCAGACTGACTGTGTCCAGCAGGGATTTCTCTGGTCTGAGGGAGACGGCTTTGGGCGAACTCGAACTTCCATGTGCCGAAATCCATTGGGAACCCGACTGCACTGTCACCTTTAATCGGCAGCTCAACCCTGTGAGGAGAAGACTGAGGAAGGTATTGGAGGAGATTATCCCTAGTCAAGCTCAAGTTTATTTGTATGCGACCTTGGACCACAAAATCTGTCATAAAGGTCAAATCTTCATTGATGTATGGATTGTTAGGAAAGGATCATATTTGGCTGAGATACAACTATTTGAAAATCTAAATATTAAAAAAATCTATGGTAGGAAAGTTACTAAATATCTTCTCAGAACATGATCTTTACTTAATATCCTAATGATGTTTGGCAAGAAATGGATTGTTTTGACGCATACATATTGTTGGCTATAGGGTAGGGCGATGTCAACCAATTTGGCATCGTATGATGTCTAATGTGAAACATCGCGATGGACGATGGCATCGTCGTCATAGGCGGTGGTTGTTGGGTGGGGGAAGTTGTTTAGTTGTAACTCAAACACCAAGCCCTTGACTTGCGTGCGGATGACACATCAAGCGCGCGCGAGGGTTTGAAATGAGCTCGTGGGCCCCGTTTCTTTGCATGTACATCTGTTTTCCTCTCGCGGAAATGATGCATCAGTGGTGCGCTGACCATCATTAATGGCATAGATATGCCGGCATAGATAAAGTATGTTTTTCGCGAGCTGGTTGCTGCGGCGGGGCGGAGGATCGCGATGCTGGCTCAGCATCGTGATGTCTAACGGCCATCGGCGATGGACGATGACATCGTTTATCGACCCAACCCAAGTTGGCTATTGCTTCTGTAGACGACTGGTTTTGTGGACACAAATAGCACCTTTAAAAACAATGAGTAATGAGCAAGGTGCTGCACAGCCCAAACACCAGAAATATCAGCTAACAAAGTATTTAGACAATATGAATTTTGAAATCGTTAAGTAATACAATAAGAAATGCCTAACATCACCAAGATGAAGAAACAAACAGAAACAAAACAAAATATGTTTTCAAGTTAAGCAAAAGTCTGAGAAAAAAGATGTTTTAAGAAATGATTGAAAAGAAGATAATGTAGGGAGTGATCTGATGGATACAGGCAAAGAGTTCCAGAGCATAGGACCCACGTAGGAACTGGAAAAGCCCTCTTCCCTTAAGGGTTTAAGAGATTTTGGGACATTCAGTAACTTCTGGGAAGACTAGCGAATAGACATAGAGAAGATCTGAAATGTAAATAAGGGCAAGACCATGAATACAAAAACTAAAACCTGAAATCAGCTCTGACTTCAACAGGTAACCAGTGAAGCTACCACTTAGAGCCGAAAGAACTTTTCGGCTTGTGAAGCTCCTTAAAAACTGCATCTGGACAGACTTCTTACAGTAGGTCGTTCTGAGAATACAAGAAATGTGGACCTTGTTGCAAGAAGATCCATGAGACATGAAAACAAGTTTACTGAAACTGGCTCAAAAAACAAAAATGCCTGTGCCCATCATGCACTATATGTGATTTTCTGCGGGGTCTGACAGCAAACGGTCTGATATTTGGCAGCTAGCATTGATGCATTCAGAGCCAGAACTGAGCCAAACTGTTTTCCACATCAATCATTTCTTTGCTCCAAAATCCTCTTTCTCATAGTTATATATCTAAATGTTCTGACTGGATTTCAGTACGGGTCAACTGGTTAAGAAAAACCAAAATTGGTATATGACCTCATAGTTAGTATTTGATTACTGCTGAATGCAGTTTTGCAGTGAGGATGATGCCCGGAGGAGTTAACATTGACATCCACAGAGTCAGTAGAGTACTGCTGCGACTTACATTCTAGTGAAGGTGTGCCTTTTACCAGTTCATGCATATCCCCGGGAATCACGCTCCTGATAGATAGTCACGCTGCAGTCTGAGCTGCAGGAATGCTGGTAATAACTGGTGTGAGATCTGGAGATCCTCAGAACACAGACTCTACAGCGCACTGTTGCAGTGGGATTGTTCGACTGCGTGACGAGCGTGCTAACAAGTGTTGCATTATAGTGGCCTGGAGCCAGAGCCCTGCAGAGATGGACACGAGCCAGCGCTGGTCAGAAACACAGCAGAGATGCGTCACAGAGCAGAGGAGGAACTAGAAAAGAACTAAATGTGGGCCTGACAAGAAACTTTGCAACAGTTTGAAGGGTAGTTTAAAGGTTATAAGTCTTAATTTTTAGATCTACAGGCTAGAAGTCTGTTTACAGCACGATAACGATAAAGATCATTGTTAAAGAATATCAGAGTCCCCACCACAACTATAACGATAAAGGACAGAGAAACAATATTTTCCAGCTGATGAATGATAGAAACATCTCATTCACTCATCTCACTCAGTAGACGCTGGTTTGATTGAGCTTGGGCTCAGAAAACACTTCAGTGCGTTTGATGCTAATGCTCCAGATGTTACGCTCCAGTGAGTTTGTGCTTCTCCTGATAGTCTAACGCAATTATGAGGAAATGTTATTTGAGGAAAGTGCTAGAAACATTAACAAACAGACACATTCATGATCTGAAATTAAGATCAGTGTCTAGACGCCTGACAAATACCCCTCACTTCTCCTCCAGACAAAGTTCAAATCCTGTAGTAATTATAATCAATCTCTGTTCAGAGTCAGAGTTCCCAGGATGCACTGGGGGACACCGGGGCTTCTGTTTGTCCGGTGCGGTTTCTGGGTCAGATCCTGATTCTGCTGCAGTATCAGACACTGGCCCATCGCATGAAGGTGATGGTCAGGAAAGCGGAGAACCTGCCTAAACTCACCAGGATTCCTGGCACTCCAGGTCAGTCTGGATGAACGTCTGTCTGTCTCTCTGTATATCTTAGTTATTAGTTTCAAATCAGTAACTCCAGTCCATGTATTGACTGACAGCTATAGTGTTGGCATGTTGAGAGAAATCAGGAGTGAGTGTCCAGATGTTTTGTGCTCTGTTTAAACATGATTAGGTTTTTACGTTTGTAAATAAGAACTTTTTATATTAAAAACAAGCAAGCAAGCTTTGCCCAGATTTGAAAAATAACTAAAAAATATTTTATATATATATATTATTTCTCTCAACATGGCAACATGAGAGCTGTCAGTCAATACATGAGAAACAAAGTAACTGGCATTACTTATTTGAAAAAGTAACTTCGATACTTTACTAGTTACTTGGAAAAAGTAATCTAATTGCATAACTCCTGTTACTTGTAATTTGTTATCCCCAACATTGGTCAGATAGATATTCCTGTAAACTGCTCCTATTCAGATTAAGTCAGTCAGTCATGCTGAATTCAGAGAGGTCTGTGTTTCTGTAGATCACTATGTTGTCATCAACCTGCGTCAGGACGGTGAAGTCATCAGCACTAAGGAGACGAAGGGTGCCAGTGGAGCGAACGCGGTTTGGAACTCACCGTTTCTGTTCGATCTACCTCCTGGGGATATAAGCAGACTACCCCTGCTTCTGGAGATCATCGTGATGCAGGTCAGAAGAGTTTGACGATTTAGACGTAAGCAGCACAGGTATATTTAGCCAACAATGCATAGTGGAGGTCAAACCTATCCACTTTTCTTTTATGCCAAAAATCATTAGGATATTAAGTAAAGGTATTTTGTACATTTCCAATATAAATATATCAAAACTTCATTTTTGATTAGTAATATGCATTAAGAACTTTATTTGGACAACTTTAAATGAGATTTTCTCAATATATCGATTTATTTATTTTTTTGCACCCCCAGATACCATTTTCAAAAAGGTGCATCTCAGACAAACATTGTCCATGGAAAGTTTGTTTTCTAGATCTCAGATGATGCATAAATTGTGGTACAGGGTTTTCTATATCACATGTCTGAGAGAGGCATGCTTTGACGTGTCTTAATATTTTACAGCAATGACTTCACTCTGTATTTGATTGACAGGGACGGCTGTACACGAAGAGTTGCATTCTGGGCCGTGTTCTGATTGGCTGCGGAGGTTCTGAGGCGGGAAGCCAGCACTGGAGTGAGATGTGCAGCAGGGCGCAGGTGGAGACGGCGTTCTGGCATGAACTCCAACCAAGCTCCTCATAGGCCGGCAGAGCTTGATTGACATGCCCCCGAAGCAGATCACTCACTGCTGTGCTTCTCATTCCTTCATGGACTTTAGGATGGACCTGTGGGTTCCTGTGGTTTGAGGAGACTTGAGGAAAGTTTGTGTTGAATTTGTTTGCAAATCTCTCTCATTTATGGCATGACTCCAGGTGTTTTTATGGCTCATTAACAAAATCATCAGATGCTGCTTTTGCACTATATCGTGAACTGATCAGTGCTGTTGCTGCTGCTAACTAAACAAGTTTTTGGAAGTTTAAATAAGTTCAATATAATATATTTGTATAGCACTTTAATTCATGGGTTTTTTTGGGGGATAGTTCGTTTCATGATACAAATAATTGCAATGCAGCTTCACAGAAAACGTACATTTCTACATTAAATTTAGGAGTAACTTCTTTAAAATAAATATGTGTGTATATATATATATATTATACACAGTATATATAGGATGGGAAACTGAAACTTAAACTTTTGAAAAACATAAAAGCTTTACAGATTTATAAAAATGGCAAAAGCACATACATTTAAAAGTCAAATATAGCAATGCAAAAAGAAAATCCCATTCAAAATATGAATATGTCATATAATAAATAAATACAAACAAATAATTTGATTAATCTCATCCAAAATAACATAATGTGTATCTGCTGTGTATATTAATTATGTATATGTAAATACACATACAAGCATGTATATATTTAAGAAAAATATGGAATATCTGTACATTAGATGTTTATATAAATATAATAATGTAAATATTTACAAAATATATACTGTATGAATGTGTGTGTGTGTATATATATATATATTACACATAATAAATATACATAGTACTCACACATATATTATGTATACATAAACTTTTATTTTGGATGCAATTAATTACAATCAATTGTTTGACAGTATTTATAATATTATATAAATAATACTGAAATTACACTTAATTAAGTGTTGTTAAGAGCTATTTTAATTTCTATGATTGTAGTAAAATTAATGCTATCACTTAAAATGCAAATTTGACACATGATTTTTTTGGTGTTTGTACTTTATAGTCCTGCTCTCGTGTTTGCTTCTCCAGTTTATAATTTCTTACGTTATAATGCATTAAATCCGGATGATGGTTTGAAAGCAGAGCCAGATAGACCAGGATCCCTGTGTTCAACCCATGTCAGCGTTCACCTGTTGATCTAGTCTGGAGCTGCAGTCAGAGACCTAGAGGTCCAATCTCATCTAGGAAGCAGAGATGCTAATTTCAGAATCTAGCTATTTTTAGACCACAAATACTCACTGAAGTGTAAAGGAAGCCAACAGACTGTATTTTAATGCAATTCCATTCAGCAGAACGGCTTTATTATGCAGCTGAAATGTGTCTGTGTTTTTCAGGGTCGATAATAATTCAGTGTGCAGTTCTGTGATGAATTCAAAGAACACACACGAATAGAAACACAGAAAGGACATGATTTATGATTATATATGAGGAGCTGAAGGTGCTGAGGTTCAATAAGGATAAAAAAGACTGCTGGCATACATAATTGATATACTCAAGCTAAAATACTGAGTGTATTGCTATTACAGTCACTACTGTGGTGGAGCATTTTATGTTTGTTAATGTAGAAATAATTCTTTTCTGTAAAGCTGCTTTGCAATGGTTTGCAAGGTCAAAAGCGCTATACAAATCATCTTAAATTGTAGCCAAAGAACAAGCCAGTAATTTATTTGAATCTTTAGACCTGATCTGAGTGCTGCCCTCTGGAGGTTGGAGGAAACACATCTCCAGGAGTTTGTGGAAGTATTGTAATGCAAACTAAATCATTTTAAAGTTGCACCGTGTCCCTTTTCCTCCACTCAGAGTATTTGATAAGTCGAAAAAATGATGTTTGATGCACCTTTAACTTGAAAATGGCGTCTGTTTGTTAACAGTTTTTTAAAGCATGTTTATGTTGTGTTATTATGGGTGTTTGTTATAGATGTGATTGATTAAAATATTCTGTAGATTTACAACTGCACAAAGCTTGTGGCTTGGAGTCTAAATGCTGCATCAGCGCCACCTAAAACAGTCAATCAGTGATGATGTTTACAGAAAGAGTTCACTTGCGGATGAGTCTGTTTCTTCATCAGATCTGGAGAAACGTGTCTCAGTAATGGAAGTGAATGGGTGCCGTCAGAATGAGAGTCTGATAAAAGCATCAGCACTCCAGTCCATCAGTGAACATCTGGAGAAGACAGAAGATCAAACTAATCCAGCATTAAGATGCTTTTAACTGAAACCAGTATTCATAATAACACTGAAGACGTGTTCTGGTCTGAATCAGGAGAGAAATCTGATTCAGAAATCATTTAAAACCGTCAAAAACAGCTCTAAACAAATATGTGTCTGGATTTTGATGTGAGAGACAACAGGAGGTGGACTTTTTACACTGCAGGAAGAGTTTTTATGGATTATAGACTCATATTTGAGTTAAAATCCTCTTAATGCTGGATTAGATTGAACTTTAGTCTTCCCCAGATCTGTTGAAGAAACACACGCATCCAGATCACAGGTGGCGTGAAGTCAGGATATTTCCAGCACATTTTAATTTTTGTGGAAACTGTACCTTTAAGCTGTTTGTTGACAGTCTTTCGGATGTCTTTCTTTATCTCATTTACAAAAACTGAGCAAAAGATACACTAATTCATCTGTTTACCTGTTGCTCGTCACATGGTCTGATGTTTATAAAAATAGGAGTATGCTCTCCGTCTTGGGTTCTTGTGTGGTTCAATCTCTGTTTCTCGTCAGTGACTCACTCGTTCTTCATCGATCGTTTGTGCTGATCGATTGACTTCTTTCTGTGCGTCGGACTCACATGCTTCAGATCCGCCTGACATTCAGAGGTCAGAGGTCACGTGAGCTACCGCAGTGTGTACTGGCAGCCGTCAGGCTCATGATAAACCGTCAGAGCTGGAACCACTGAGGTAGTTTTTAGTGTTTTTTAGGTTATTGTTATCATTACAGCACCCGTCATCCGTCTGTGGTTAATTACACAATACACAAGAATTTCAGCGTTTGTTTTGGTTCACACGCTTTACATAAAATGTGGTTTCCACCCATGTATATCCCCTGGGAATATTTCATATTCAGATCAAAACAAAACTTATACTTTGAATATGTATGTGTCAGAAGTGAAAGAAGTCTGTTTTGCTTACAGGACTGCATTTATTTGATCAAAAATACAGTAAAAATTTGAAATATTATTAGAATATGATGTTCAGTATCATTCCTCCAGTCTTCAGTGTCACATGATCTTCAGAAATCTGAATAATACACTGATTTGAGCTCAACACACATTTCTGATTATTATTATGTTATTTTGTGCTGCACAAATTTAGCAATTTTTATTTTTCAGGATTCACAGATTTCGAGAAAGCTCAAAAGAACAGCGTTTATTTGAAACGGACATCTTGTAATGTTTACGGTCACTAAATGCTTCCTAATCACAACCCACTGTGATCCCAAACTTCTGAACAGTAATGCACATAGCATGCAACATGATTCTGAACAGTTCTGACAGTGTTGGGTGTCTCCTGACGCTGCTGTGCTGGATGAGCATCACACACCTCATCAGATGCCTGTGGGTCACATCAGCAACAAAATGTGAGAGATTTCAGCTGTTTTTGTGGCCTGCATGTGTCGGGATGTTCAGTTTGGAAATGTATAAAATACCTGGGCTCATACGCTGATCATTTGAGCTGTTTGTCTGTTGTTCATAACTAAAAACATGATGTAAGCCTCGAGAGAAACTGACAGCTCACGCCATGTCAATGTTCTTCCTCTGGTTTTGAATGACAGCTGCATTGTTTGTGGGTTTTGTTTCCCCTTTTCTCTTCTTCTCTTTCGGTTCTTGTCTTTGATCTCGACCGATTCTGGTTCTGATTTGCCGAAACTCTCGTTCCCGGATGTGTGTGTCAGGGCGGTGTGTTTTCTTTGAAGAGCTGCCGTATAATGATGATTAATGAACTCACTTCCAGCCCTCTGATCTGTCCATCATCCGACTCCTGTCTGTGGGGGCGGGGTCTCCACAGGCCTGATCAAAGCTCATTGGATCAGAGGAGACGTGAAGGGAGGAGCAAACACAGCTGCTATGTATTATATATTATCATAATTTTTACCTTTTTATAAATATATTATTAATTCACATAGTTCTTGTGTGATCTGTTTGCAAGTAGTCTTGTGCATATTTGTTTGTTTGTTTTTTTTTCTTTTTCTTTTATTTAGTTTTGTTTTGAGATAATTGACGTTTATTTAGAAAAATGGCAGTATTAGTTTAGAATATTTAGCCATTTTAAAAGGGAAAATAATAATAATAAACTTTTAAAAATGACCAAATCGGCTGAAGAAAATCTGTTTGTTCTTCTGGAGAGAGTGAGCAGGATTTTCCATCGTTTATTTGATTAGTAGAGTAAAGCAGGCCGTTATCTGATCATGTGTGGCTGTTTTATGAGTACCTGACAGGGTTTTTCATCTCTCATTTAGAGCTGATGTGATCCTGGACATAAGAATGAGGTCATAAAACACAGATGACCTGGAAATGGGGTGAACGTCAGTTTGTGGGCAGGTGAGAAAAACACCAGATGTTTAGTTATTTATTTATTTATGCGTTTTATGTTTTCTTTTATTGTAGTGAATGAAATTATTTTAGTCTTGATTATTAGTAAATCTTTCACATTTGCAAAAATAAACTGTAGATGTGTTACAGGGATCAGTAATGTTTGTGACGAACCAGCAGCATGTGATTATGGTCATATCAGCGCTTTCACTTCTGTTTTTGAGTCAGTTGCACAAACATAAACTCACAGGACTGGCACAACATATGAGTTTACCCTTCAGAAGATGTAAAGATGTGCATTTGCTCACATTCCCTGAGGATGACTGAACGTAGAGGTTATAGCGCCTCCTACTGATCAATATAGATATAGCAGAGGTTAAGAGTTCAGATTTTCCAATTATGATTCCATTCTTATTTTTTTTACTTTTTGAATCTGGTAGCTGCTAAAACTAGTGAGCTGTCCACCTGCAGACACTGAGTATTTAGATCTGTAGAACGTTCTTGCAGGTTTAGGCGTGTAGTGTTGTAACGATGAAAGAGCACAGTTGCATCTGTTCACGTTTATCCGTCCTCTTTACAGATGATTTCAACCGATTCTCACCCGTTTGTGCTCATAAACGCAGCTCGTTAAAGTCTGCGGCTGTGTTTGTAGCTTGTGGTCCAATTTGTTTCATATCCATCTGCATTCCTTCATTTCCATTAACTCATGAGCTCCCGCTGAGAGCCAGAGCGGTCTGTGAACCATGTTTCTCCTTTCTTCAGCAAACAGAGCAAGTTAGTGAACACAAACTGATAATCTGGGATTTACGAGGATGTAATGCATCTAGAAATCGGAGGCTTGGATCAGATGTAAAGAAATGTAAAGTTGCTGGGATAAAAGACACCTCATGTTTCTCTTATATAAACAAAGGGCCCTACTGCTGGGAAACCATTAAGTGCAATTTATTGCATCCAAAATCAAAGTTTTTGTGAACATAATATGTATATGTGTGTACTGTGTATATTTATTATGTATAGATAAAGACACACATACAGTATGTATATGGACACGCATTTACACACATATATTTACA
This sequence comes from Enteromius paludinosus, assembly GCA_032361165.1. Classification (NCBI taxonomy): domain Eukaryota; kingdom Metazoa; phylum Chordata; class Actinopteri; order Cypriniformes; family Cyprinidae; genus Enteromius; species Enteromius paludinosus. Next base: position 18,897,944 of record JAUMHQ010000081.1, read on the forward strand.
TAATTTGTTTTATATAAAATATATATTTATAAACATCAATTTCTTCCGTAAATACATGCATGTGTGTGTATTTATACTGTGTATGCATAATAAATATATTCACAGTACACACATACTGTATACAGTATATGATGTTCATAAAAACCTTTTTTTTTTGGATGTGAACAATCGTTGCCCAGCACTAAAATATATATATTTATGTTTGAACACAAATTTTACCCTTCATATAGTTCAATCCACATTTGAACAAGTACTTTATTTCATGTCTATAACATTTAACACATTAGAATTAAAATTAGTAATTAATGAAGCCAATATTTTGACTACTGTAAGATTGCCTCTGAAATATATTTTGGCATATGAAATTAACAAAATGATTTTTATTGAGCTTTACTGTTTACAAACATCTGCTCTGCACGTTTAAAATCCAGAAAATGCATATTTTTTCCAATATGGGACACTTAAGTAACGAGGCAAAGTCTGATGAATGTTTATGTCTGGAGCACAAATATTGAATATTTAGTGTGATGGGAAACTGAAGAGCAGAGAAAATGATTGATCACTATGAAACGAGTTCATTCTCTCCATTAGAATAGGTTTAAGACTGATGGCGATGAGTTCATTCTGTCCCGCTGTGACTTTAACACACAAATATCCAGTAACGTCTCTGTAAATTCTTCAGAAGTACATTTGTGGCCCTGTAAACCTCTTTATAGGTGTTTCATAAATTCTGTGTGAATTTTTGCGTAAACTCCCTCCAGACCGAGACTCCACTCTCAACTTAGATTAGAAGAATCCTCTGTGTTCAGTGAAGACGTTAAAATCATTGAAAAGCATTTGCATGAGTTTGTCTCCCCATTTCTGTTGTATGATAGGTTCGAATTTTGTGATTTTTTTTATAAAAGATGCAAATGATAAACAAGGCAGATTTATTTAAGAGTGCCAATATCAGTGTATTTATATGGTTCTCAGCGCTAAAGCTGTTTAGTGCAAATATCTAAACATTCATAAATGAATATGCGTTTGCTTGAGATGCGAAATGACAAGAGATAAGGTCTTGTTTACTAAAATCCAGAATAAATAAAGTTTTTGCTTAAAACAAAACAAAACAATAAAATTGAAAAGCAAAACAAGCACATATTTGTTGTAGTTTTAGTCTTTGTAGTTTAAAATTTGAATCTTTATTTTGCATTTCCAGTAAATGTATTGATTTAAGCATGTTTATGTGTACTGACACAAAAAGTTCTTCAGATATTCTTTTCCAAAACTCCTTGACTATAAGATGTAACAGTTGAAGTGTTTGTGGTCTGTTTTCCAGTAATGATGATGTCAGTCCAGTGTGTCAAACAGAAGAAAGTCTTCAGACGGGGAGCGTGGGAAGGCTCTCTGTGGCTGCTCAATAATGTGTGAGCTTAGCTTTGGTTGGCATCAGAAATCTTCCTGTCATGAGCAGAAGCATGTGTTTTCACTGAGCTGAAGCCAGACGCTCATCAGGATCTCATTGTTGAGCAGGACAATATTCTAAACACACATCTGACCCTCTCACACTTACAGAGAAACACACTCGAAACCACCCGAAAACAAGCTGTTCCAACAAGAACCACTTCAGCAGCTGACGCTGGTTTCTGAACAATCTCTATACATTTCTTCAAAACACTGGAGAGTAAAACCCTCGATATTTTAAAACCGATCCAGAGAATCATATTGTTGATGGTTAATGTACTATTTTATAAGCTATTTTATTTTCAGGATATAGATTGCACATTTCTATATTGACGCATATTTACACACATATATTTGTATAATTTTTATATATTTATTTATAAATATATATTTTTTCTTATATATGCATACGTGTGTGTATTTATATATGCATAAAAAATATACATACACACTCCTATGTTCACAAACACTATTTTGGACTAAATTAATTGTTGCCCAGCACTTAAAATATATAAAAAAATGTTTAAACACATATTTTACCCTCTATATATTTCAATGCACAAAATACTTACACATACAGTACAGTGAAAAAAAGACTTTAATTCTATAACATTTAACACATTAGAATTAAAATAAGTAATCGGTGAAGCCAATATTTTGACTACTATAAGATAGCTCTTGAAATACATTTTCAAAAATATATTTTGGCACATTATGAAAATTAAGTATACTTTCAATTAAAAAATTGTATTTTGCTGAGCTTGACTTTTTTTTAAACATATGTTTTGCATATTTAAAAAATAGTTTGTCTATTTCTGTGCATTGAAAAAGAAATATGACAAATGCATATTTAATGTGACATTATGTTTCTTATTATTTGTAGTTTAACTGATTTTATCGGCTGCTTTCCGTGAACCATGAAACGTATTGCTTTTCTAAATAGCGGTTTAAATAGCGTTAAAAAGCTGCTGAATTATTAATGACCCTAGCAGTGTTAAGGTGTGAGGAAGAGGAGGAGCTTCATCTCTCGAGATGCGCACAGCTGGGGCTTCACTGGACTGAACATGTGAGATAATGACGGACTCAGTTTGTCATTTTTAAAATAAATTGCGATTTTCGAGATTGTTGTGATTCCGGAGTGAAATGACGCGTCACGTGCGCGCTCCGCTCGGCGTCCTGTGCGTGTGCGTGTTTCTGTGGACGTGCGGCGAGAACGCGTCTGAGTGAGTGTTTGTGATTCTGTCTCACGTACTCTTCTGACACTTTACAGTGTCTTAGATTATGCATCAGCTGACAACAAATAGCAGTTATTAATGTTATTGGATAAAAACGTTGTTTAACTAGTATTGAACAGATGCAACTTTTGATTTTCAACATGTATAGTAAATTCAGTGTATAGTACATGATAAAATTGTTTGTTTATAAATCAAACGATATGTTTGGCTGATTAAAGCGAAATGACTCGAATCTACAGTAAAGTTCGAATTTTTTTTTTCTTTGTTATGAGAGACATTAATACTCTCAAAAATGCTTTGAAGGATTTAATGCTAACACTCTGACCCCCTTAAAAGTATTCCTGTCAGTAATAACTACATAAAGCAGCTCTTAAATGCCTCATGTGATAAGTTTCTGTATCATGGTCATACAAGTAATACATGCTTTTTCATTTAATATTTCTTAAAGAAATACTTTGCAGAAAAATTATAATAATTAAAGAACAAAAATACGTTCTCACCCTCAGAACATTTAAGATCAGGATGAGTTTTTTTTTTTTTGTAGAAATGTGTCGCTGCATCAGTGTCTCAGCAATGGAAGTGAATGGGTGCCGTCAGAATGGATTAGTTTCATCTTCTCCAGATGTTCACTGATGGACTGGAGTGCTGTGGATTATTGTGATGTTTTTATCAGACTCTCATTCTGACGGCAACCATTCACTTCCATTGCTGAGACACTGATGCAGAGACATATTTCTACAAACCTGATGAAGAAACAAGCTTATCCTGATCTCAGATGGAAGAATCTTTGGGATGAACCATTCTTTTCTCAGTATTTTCTGTAGATAACGTCTCTTTCTGTCTCTGTCAGTGAGGATTGTCCAGAGAATAAGATCCTGACCGTGGAGTATCCGTGTATGAGAGTGGGAGGTCAGAGAGGTCAATGTCTCAGGTACACCCTGAAAAACTGTTTAATGACCTTAATGTCTTCTGTGGAGCTGGTTAATAATTGAAAAACAAGTGTTTTTTGACCTTGCATACATGTAAACCTGTTTTAAGAGGCACTATTAGCAACCTTTAAAATGGCATAATAGGGGCACTTTAATGATCAGGGACAGGAGAGTCATGTGACCTTTATCATGTGAGTTCTCAGGCACAGAGAGATGTTTAGTTATGACACAGTTGTACTGAATCGCACTGATAATAATGACTGTAGAATTATATTTCAATGCTTTTGCATTCACTTTAATAACTTTAATGTTCCTTCTGAATACTTTTGCAATGAAACACAACTTTTATTTAGGAAAATACAGTTTTTCCTCTTATTTTGTCTCATTAGTGGCTCCATAAGTTGAAAGCGTATTTAATTTAGTCTTATTTTCCAGTAAAAAAATAAAATAAAATAAAATAAAAAAATTCTTGGAACCGGATACTTCTATTTCAAATCAGCATTGCATTGAGGGTTGTTTTAGTAGATTGTGTCTTGAATATAAGTATATTAATATTCTGTCAGAGGGTTAAAAACAAGATAAAATACAGTTATATCCCTGAAAACGTCCCAGTGTCTTTTCTCAAAGCGTTTTGAGAAAAGGAAAACAAGATGCTCAAGAATGTGAGTTTGTGTGGTCAGAGTAGTAACATTGAGATGTGCATATAAGGCTGATTTTATTGCTCTCCGGCTTCTTGATTTACTGTAAATGTAAAAGAGTTTGCAGGAGCTTTTTCAGCAGTCCAATATTCACATCTGTTAGTGTTAGAGACTCTGTGAGAACTGACAAAACACTGCTGAAATACTGTGGTTTGCGTCTCATTTATGGACCGAAAGTTTGTTAAGTAGCTGCCAAACATGCATGACGTGTGTTAATAAGAAGGAAAGAAGCTGAAGCTGACTACAACTTGTACAGCTTTCATTTTTACCACACGTATCATAATCGATCATAATTCATTTTTGCACATTTGCTATGTGCAGAATTCCCTTCTGTACTGTTTATATTGTATAGAAACGGACGTGTTTATGTTTTGTTTTCAAGTACTGTACACGTTTAATGGTATTGTTTTTTGAGAAAAGAATCAAAATGAAGTGTGTTTGTACCTAAAACAGTAACAAATATGTCAGTGGAGTAAGAAAATTTTTTTTTTTATGTTAATTAAATTTATTACATGTTTTGTTTTGGTGGAAAACCCCTAATATCTTCTGCTTCTGCATGGTTAGAGTTCTACAATGTAAAACTAAAAATACCAGGTCATGAGCTTATAAATGAACACACTGCCGCACATGCAGCACATTAGATGAGATATTTGATCATTGCAGAAAGCCTTCAGTTTAATTTCTATAATATATAGAAATAATATTAAAACATAACTACAGAGTCAGCGTAAGATCTCATCCATGTGTGTTATTCTGTACAAATGAAGACCAGGTGTGTGTGTGTTGAAAGAGGTCAGATTCTTAAGGAGCAGCAGCGGTCAGGGGGTCAAGGGTCACAGGAACCGATCTGACACGTTCATGACAGAAACATCCAGAATTGTGTGCTTTATTCCGGTGATTTGTGTTGGTCTGAAGCAGTGAAGTCACTCTGAGACGGTGTGTGAACATCATAAAGAGCTTGAATCATCATGAAGAGTGGGAAAACTCAACATGATGATGATGATGATGATGGTGACAGGAGGGAGAGAGCGTGATGATGATGAAGAGAGGAAGAAGCATAAAACAAAATAAACAGTCAGTTTGAAATAAGATTTAGCTTACTCCATTGACAGATTATTGTGCTTGTTCTAAGCTGAAGGTCACTTAGACTTGTTTTTTCCTGAAAACAATATTTTTACTTGTCTAGAAAATGCTTCTTGATTGAAGAATTGTTAGATATTTTGGAGGAAAACAAGACAAAAAAATCTGGGCTAGAAAAGCATGTTTGCAGTGTGATGCTTTTAACCCCTCTCTTGTTCCAATGATTCTAATGAAAAGCAGTTCATTAGTGAGGCCACGTGTCGTTTCTTTGGTCAATTGTTGTATATTTTGTATATTGATAGTTTGCATGAACTCGTTCCATTAGGACCACGTCTTGCTTTTTCTGAACATTTTATTTGCGCTTTGCATCATGCTTTCTCTGACCTTCAGCTGTAAATCAGCTCCTGTTATTGACTGTCTGCAGGAGGAAGTGCTGTGAAGGCTTCAGGTTTGTGATGGGTCAGTGTGTGCCAGAAAGTAGGTAAAACCTTCAGTTTATTTCTTATGCTGTCAGTCATTGTACATGCTGAAATCTCAGTTTGGTGTTGCTGATTTCTTTTTCTGTTTTATTTATTTATTTATTTTGCATGATCCATAGTTCTAAGTTTTTCTCTTCTGGCCACCAAGGCTTTTTTATGTAAAATAGCTGTTTTCTATGTGAATACATGCAAAAACATGACTTATTGCTGTGATGCGCAGCTGAATGTTCAGCATCACTACTGCAGTCTTCAGTGTCACATGATCTTCAGAAATCACTCGAATTATAATATGTAAATGATATGTGTGTGTGCTACTGTCATCTGAAGCTGGCGGTGTGTGTTCAGGTCTGGACGTGTGTTCTGGGTCTCCCTGTGAGCAGCAGTGCACGGATAACTTCGGTCGTGTGTTATGCACGTGTTTCGAGGGATACCGCTTCGACCGAGAGCGACACCGGCAGCGCCTGCATCCGTACTGCATCGGTCAGTGTTACTTTAAACATCTGATGCTTACAGATTACAGGTGACCCTATCCAAAATCTATTAAAAACTGTAGAATTACTATTTTAATAACAACCAATCTCTTGAAAGTGCGTATAAATAGTACACTAAATAAAAACCAAAACTTGTGGTATTAAAATGCAAAAATCTATTTTGGCATGCATATGATACATAAAGGGTAAGGTTATGGTAATTTATGAAAGAAATCAATTCAGCGTGTGTGTGTGTGTGTGTGTGTGTGTGTGAAATCAACATTTTCAGAAGTAACTATAATTTAATTACACATTTTTTTCGCAAAAACTGTAAATGACCTTTATTGGTAACACTTTATCTTAAGGAGTAATTAGGTACTTATAGTATCCATGAACGTCCATGAAATAAAACATACTTATCATGTAACTAAGTTATGGAACAGCCTGTAAATAGAGTTTGTAATGATGTAGATGTAACAGACAGCTACGGTTACACATTTGATACAGACACTTAAGTACAATCTTGATACACTTTATTTTGAGTAGCTTATGCTTGTGTAATATTCTGTCATTTTAATGCAATTAGAAAGGTTTTACATGTATTTAAGCTGTGTTCTACTAATGGGTTAAATCAAACTTAATTGCAGCTATAAGGTTTACAATATAAATACACATGAAGTACACTTAAATGCAATCTTGATACGCTTTATTTTAAGTAGTAATTTATAATGGCGATCTAAAAATTCATATGTAACAATCTTTTGGTTACATAAGTATCTGTGTAACAGACTCGGTGTGTAACAGCAGCAGCCTGTTACATGAACATAATTACAAACTGTCCATAACTTAGTTACATGATAAGTACATTTTGTTGAATGTGCAACATGTACTACTAAGTACTTACTAGGTAATTACTGTGTATAATGGACACCTTCAAATAAAGTGTTACCCATTTATTTTGTAATGAAATGACATACTGTAGGTTAGTTACATGTACCTAGTTACTACTACCGGTCAAGCTCTTCTGCTCTCAAACACACACAATCTTAAGCTCTGTCTGTGTGTCTGTGTTCAGATGTGGACGAGTGTAAGGAATCCAACAGCAGTATTTGTGAACATGTGTGTGAAAACACTCCTGGTAGTTTCCGCTGCCGCTGTAACGCTGGGTTCACTCTAACTCCAGATCAGCGCTCCTGTGCTCCTCAACACAACCGTGAGTCTCTCTCTCTCTGTGTGTGTGTGTGTGTGTGTGTGTGTGTGTGTGTGTGTGTGTGAGAGACTCATTCTCAGAGATCAGGGCCTGTATTCACAAAACATTTTATCTCACGAGTAAAAAACTTTTTCTCCTGAAACATATTGAATAGAGAGAATAGAGAGAAGTCTTAAGCTAAGAGTTAGGGGCCGGGGCTAACAAAAAATTTGTTTGATCAAAGAAATGTAAAAACATCATTAAAATATTACATTTAAAAAATCCCTTACCAACCACTTTTAAGAATAATGATTAAAGATAGCAATTAAGAATTAATAGTGAGGAATGCATTTAGCAACACATTATTTTCAGTAGCTTATTCATTAATCTGTGTTAAATCTGTGCGTTCAGCATGTGTACTGTGTGATAATGAAGTGTGTGTGTGTGTGTGTGTGTGTGTGTGTCAGTGAGCTCCTCCAGTAAGTCTGAGACTCAGATGAGCTCTGGATCATGTTCTCTCAGCTGTCAGGACTTCATCAACATGAGGAGCAGCTTACTGCAGATCAGACTCCTGCTGGAACACACACAGGTAACACACACACACACACACACACACAGGTTTACATGCACAGGTAACACACACACAAACGCAGAAGTAACACACACACACACACACACACACACACACACACACACATGTTGGTTTTTGTGATTTATGAGGACTCTCCATAGAC